>CAOJBJ011545698.1:0-11644 GCA_948291685.1 Euphorbia celastroides | reverse complement strand
TTAACTAATATGTAAATAAATCATCTTTCCAACTTAGGAGTTTTCCCTTTTAGGATTAAAAATTAAATTGCTTGAATTAGGAAGTATTAGATTGTTTATATTTCCCTTATAGAAGTACATTAGAACTAAATTAGAATCATGATAATTAGGAAGCCTTGACTTGATTACTTTGGAAATTTGACTTGTAAATATCTTGTAATTGACATGAATTCATTGATGGAATCTAACTTAGAATCTTGCATGATAGGGTTCCCCACTTGTTTTATTGTTGAATTATATGCATGTAATTTGTAAACTTAAAGAATTTAGGAAGACTAAGGGGATTGAATCTAATAATTAACTTTGTCAAGTGGAAGCGAATAAACAATTCGTCCGAACATAATCTCTGGTTAAGTGTTGTTGTGTCCATTCAGATGGGTTGACGGCACAATTATTTAAATTCCCAATAGAGCTGAATTGGGTGGCGACTCTACAACACTTGGCCTTAGCTTAGGTTTGAGGTCATTTTTACAATTTTTTGAATTAAAAGCCAATTCGTAGAAAAAGTTGCAAAATTGGAAAATCGGAATCAATAGGAAAATCAGAAAGAAAAACGGTGAACCACTTCTAACACATGTCAATTCCATGTTTCTAATGTCATATGTACTTGAGAAATACTTGTTTATTCTTCTAACCCATCGTGATTATTTCATAACCCATCACATTTACATGTCATTCTTAACCACATCGTCCTGCAGCCATCACATTGCATGCATTGAAGTATTGTCTGTTATCATGCATAGTTGTCATTACATGTAATTCATACACACCAAAGAAAGCAAAAGGCTTTTCAAGAAGAAGCTAGTGAATCTGTTCATAATAAGGTACCTCACTCAAAAGGTTTCCATGAGAAAGACGACAATAATAACGCAAAGAAAGAGATTATTGCTGAAATGATAGACAAGGCCATCAAGGAGATGTATGGAGATCTTGATCAAATACTACCCGAACTTAAGCAAATGGTGAACTTTCACCCTGTGAAGTGCACCTCTCCTAATGTAATGAAGGGTAAGATCAAAGAGCCACTTCTTGAAGGCTTTGTACTACCCGAACTTGCCTGATATGGAGGATGCAGTCCTCCTGAGATTCATGTGGAGAACCATGTGCGAATTATGACCTGTTTGGCACTTGGTGAGGACCACATCTTAGTCCTATTTCCGACAACTTTGCAAGGTGCTGCTTACAAGTGGTACTTGAAGCTGCCTGCATCAACTCGAGACTCTTGGGAGGAGGTAACTGAAGCCTTCATCCGACAATATGCTTACAACACTCAGGTCGAATCCACTTTGGCCGACCTTGAGCAAGTAAAGCAACTACCACCGCTGGAAGGACGTACAAGTGTTGTTTGATGGAGCACGAAAAATGGAAGCTTTAGTGGTCAAACTCATAGATGGAAGCAGCCCACTCTACAAGGAAAACATGAAGCTGTTGAAATTTCACTTTTTCAATGAGGTGGCAGACTTTGCATAGAGGGTAGAGAAGTATGTTGAAGAAGAGGCATACTATGAGTCTCAAGATGACTATTGGGAGGATCCTTATTCCTTTGATGATGAAGCTGAGAATGAAAATGATGACGCAAGTGAGAATGAAGATGATGATGAAGCTGAGACTGAAAATAATGATGGAGTTAAGAATGATGATGAGCCCGAGGAAGAACCCGACACTGAAAATCCTCTAACTAAGGATATTGCAAGTGACATCAAAGAGGACAATGATAATGATGTTTAGTTCTAATCTATCATGTTTCGTTGAAAAATTTGTTATGAATATTTCTTGCTATCAATAATATCTTCTTTGCTTTACTTGCTTGCCTTGATGTGTTTGCTTGTGCATTGTCACATTCCTTTAATGTTATAGAATTCATGATGCATTGTTGAATGAAATTAACCTTGGAACGTTTGATGGTATACATTCTAAGTGATCTGACTTATGTTAAAAAAAATAAAAAAATGAAAAATAAAAAAAAGTGTGTGATGCATACTCCTACCGAGAAGAGTCTCAAAGCAGTAGCAACAACCGATGATTTACTACTCAAGATGATATCAACACATTCACCTTCAACATTGAAAGGAAGATGCATTCCTTGCTGGGGCACACACGTAGCTAGTTTGTGTCCATAGGAAAGTAACACACAAGGGGCAACCAACCCCACTCAAGTTTGATGATGATCGTCGCAACTTGGAAAAAAGGGGAAGCACTTTAAATCCCTAACCTACAATCAGCTTAGCACCAAGGGGAAACTTGCATCAAGAAAGGCATGTATTCGTTACCGGTGCAAGTTTGTCAAAAGCAGCACACATAGGGAAAATCTTCCCAACATTTCTACCTTCAATATAAGTTCTTCACTGAGCATTTTTTTTCTCAAAACCCAAGGAACTTCTCTCGAATTCCTCTCCAGGAGCGGACCTAATTCGGTTCTGGATTCCATTACCCACCAAAAACATCCATTTTCAACCCTTAAACCAAGAGAACCCCCTGATATTCCCAATTCCATTTCTTTTCTGCTTGAAAGTTTTCTCTCGAATTCCTTCGCCAAAAGTGAACCTAGCCGCCTCATGTTGGAAGATGGAGAACTTGATGGGTTCACAAAGTGCCATGGAAGATGGAGGTATTCCCCGCACCATAAGAGACCTCGTATGAGCTGTGATCCAACAAAGAGCTAAAAGAAAGTACCTAGAGTGCAACAGATTAAACCCATTCAGAGACGATCCCGCTCATGGAGATGGAGATGATGCTTAAACAAACTGCATGTGAAACGATGTCTAGGGCTTGTTCAAGCTAAGCCTAGAAGTCATCATAATCAAAGGCAACAACTTCATGAAGATCATCTTATGCCAACACTAGGGAAAATTTCGAACCATGGGAAGTTGGCTCCTACCCTGGTCTTGGTAGCAGCATATATCACAGCATGCAAAAAAAAGTGCTAACTTGAAAACCTAGAAATAGGTTGGTTAGCACCACGAGTTGATCACTTGGATGTATACCATTTCTCTTGTTATGAGTTTAGACTCATATGCGATACGTCATGCGTGCTAAAGTGTTAAATGTATGTTATAATGTTGCATGAAACTATCTTGGTAAAACTTTAAGTATGCAAAGTAAAGCTAGATGGTAGAACTCGGCTCTTACATCATTCCTCCATACTCACTACAAGATGTCCATTCCAAAAAATGAAAAGAAAGAGCCCGATGGGTGACAAAATGGTGAGGAGCACTCATGTAAAAATTAGGGCATAAATAGAGAGTGAGAGAGCCCGATGGGTGACAAAATGGTGAGGAGCACCCATGCAAAAATTAGGGTATATAAAAAATAGAGAGAGAGTCTGATGGGTGGTAAATCCGCGAGGGTCATCAATGTTGAAGGTTTGCTGAGGTGAAAACCCGAAAGGGCCCTTAGGCAAAAATCAAGATCGACCCACAATTCCTTATGAAGCCCACGTTCCCGACCAAGATTCTAAACACGGTTTGAAGAATCCTGAAGTTTGTTGTGAAGTCAGCCTTATATCAACACTAGTCATTGATCGATTTGAATTCTTTGGGGCATCCCACGCCAATGGTACTTAGAGTTAAGCCTAAGGAAAGCACAAAATTACTAATGGTTTCCACATTTTCCAAGTCATCTAAATAAAGGATGAGTCGACTCCCGCTAAGCCAACAACTTTGGAATTTCATGCACCCTTGACGAAGACAAAGGAGCAAGCCTACAACAACAACTGATTCCTATCCTCGCACACACACACTTGCATACCATACATAACATGCATTGCACAAATATATGTTTTGAGTTTTGCAGGTACTTACTATAGTCCTAATCATCTCTGAAGTTACCACCACAACCAACATAATTTACATGGATATCGGCACGAGCATAGAAAGACCAGAATTTACATTGGCATGAACACCGAGAGACCAGAATTTACATCGGCAAGAACACCGAGAGACTAGAATTTACATCCGCAAAAACACCGAGAGACCAGAATTTACATCGGCACGAACACTGAGAGACCAGAATTTACATCGAAACTAACACCGAGAGACTAGAGTTTACATCGGAATGAACAACATGAGACTATAATTTACATCGGCACAAACACTGAGAGACTAGAATTGACATCGGCGCGAACACCGATAGAACAAAATTTACATCGGCACAAACACCGAGAGATTAGAATTTACATCAGTACGAACACCGAGAGACCAGAATTTACGTCGGCATAAACACCGAGAGACTAGAATTGACATCGAAACGAACACCGAGAGACCAGGATTGACATCAACACGAACACCAAGAGATTAGGATTGACATCAGCACAAACACCGAGAGACTAGGATTGACATCAGCATGAACACCGAGAGACCAAAATTTACATCGACACGAACACCGAGAGACCAGAATTTGCATGGACATCAGTATGAACACCGAGAGACCATAATTGACATCAGCACGAATCCGAGAGGGCAAGATTAACATGGACATCAGCATGAACACTGAGAGACTAGAAATTGAATGGATATCGGCACGAACACTGAGAAACCAAGACTTACATGGACATCGACATCAAATCCCAAAAAGCCAGAATAGCCGAATCTTCACTAAAGACAATTGATGTTGAACCCTCGAATTTATTCTTAATCGAAGGGGCGAAAGAATTATTTCCAAAATCTCTTTCACCAAGAAATAAATCCTCGCAAACGAATTTTCCTCTCGATCAGCTCGAGGACCAGATATGACTTCTTTTCATTACACATGGCTGCTCACCTTCCTGTACTGTAGACCGTAAAATCCGATTTACACACTTTACACACGAGGGGCAACTATGAGCATCAAATTTTTATCCGAGGTCTATGATGAATCGATACTCGATATCGACGTCATTGTATTCTATTTTGTTTGATTCTAAGGTTAGAATGCAAGGTTGAAGCTCAAAACACACGAATTGGCAAGAAATCATGAACTGAGTAGCCTTGGGAGAGAGAAAATCACCCGACTTCAATCATCGTCATTTTTCATGTCCAAATACCCAAAATTATCTTATCTCATTGAGTTATTACATCTGAATTGATTTGAAACCCATCGGGTGTCAAAAGGAACCAAAAATGCCAAAATTGCATAAATTACCAAATCGCGAGAGCCCCAAAGCCCGAATCATTTGTCATTCATACCAATGCCAAAATTCACATCTAAACCATCACAAAAACTCCATTACATCCCAATTTGTCATTTAAGACTGATCCTAGTCAAATCGAATCCCAAAAACCCCCTCGAACAGCCCCCGCAGGGGCTGAGGGAAGCTAGTCGTGACCAGCTAGTCGTGATGGTCACGACTACTAGCCCCTGTTAGCTTGGTTTTCAAGTCACCGACTCAACTCTTTTCCTCTTTAGTTTTCACTCGCTTTGCTGCAATCCTAAGCAACTCTAAGGCCTCCCAACACCTATAAATACCCCCCCCCTAAATACTAGAAACAAGGACACAACTTTGAAGCTCTCAAATCCTAGCAAATTCCCCTCTCTTTCTCTCATATCAACCCTAGTTTGTCTCTTGCTTTCTTTCGAGCTTGCAGCCACTTTCTTCAACCTAAACCACCCAAATCACTTTTGAAACTTCAGAAACCGTCCCTAAACACAAACCCTAGCTTCCATTCTCGAATTCCACCATTCTCTTAATTCGAGAGCTCCTCTTTTCGATCTTTTTCACAACCGGGAGAGTTTTCTCATAAGCTCTTCTACATGGTGGCAACCTAGTTGGGATCAAGAGCTTTCATACCCCTAAAAACGAACACCAAACCTGCAACTTCAAAACCCTAGCCGAATTGCACTTTGAAGGACCTGAAAATCCTTCTTTTTGGCCTTTTTCTCATACTTTTCATTGATCTCTCCTCTAGAAACAAGCCTCGCTTGGGTCTAGAGACTTTTTAGGATGAAATTCCATAATTCCAGTAGACTCTTGGGTGTTTGGTTCATGTTTCGGAGTGGCTTGTGCGTGCTTGAGTTCAACCCGACTTCAACCCGTCATCAACAAAAGCATTGGATCGAGGTTGGTACCTTGAGTCCCCAAAATCATTAAAATCAAATTCCATGCTATGTTTTATTCCATGATAACTTGACTTGAGTTGATTTGATGATTTGTTGTTGAGTGAAAATTGACATTGCATGCTTATCACATAAAATCACCGAAATTCAAATGTTGCAAGTGGGTGTCTTGTGTCAACTTTTTAGTTCGGATTTAACTTGATTTTTGTTATAGTCTTTATGAGTCTAAATAACATGTAAAACAAGCTTTTTAAAACATCTTTCGGATCTTAATTTGGTTTTGTATAACTCAAGATATAACTTTGTAAGGTTTGCAATTTTCATGTTTTCTGAGTTTCGGGTCAGAATGTGTTTTTTCCAAATATGGAAAAATTGACTTTCTAAATGTTAAATTTGACTTCACTTCTTGAAATTAAATGTAAATACCTTCTACTTGACGTAAGATTCACTCAATGTGGTTAAGAAACGAGAAAGTTATGAATTTTTCAAGTTTTGTGACAAAAGTGTCAATTTGGTGTTTTTCTTGTGAAAGCTCGTCATTTTTGTAATTGATTTTGAGGTCGTGTTTTAACCCTAATTTGTAATATTACATGGGAAGTCTTGATTGTCACAAACGGCTCATGTTTTCGTTTAGTAAATGGGAAGTTATGAGGCCATGAACATGTCAATTTAACTCACTTGCAATGTTGGAAATTTGGTTGTAAATAATTCTTAACTTGTAAAAATTACCTCATTAATTCTCACTAATATGTAAGTTAATAATTTTTCCTGTTTGGGATTTTCTCTTTTAGGATTAGAATTTAATGTTTAGGAAGTATTAGAATGTTCTTATTACTCTTATATAAGTGTTATAGAACTAATTTAGAAGCATGATAATTAGGAATCCTTGACTTGATTTAATTGGAACTTTGATTTGTAGTTAACAATTGATTTTCATGACTTGTATTCATTCATGGAATCTAACTTAAAATCTTGCATGATAGGGTTCACCACTCACTTGTTTTATTGTTGAATTATATGCATATTATTTGTAAATTTAAAGTATTTAGGAAGACTAAGGGGATTCAATCTAATAATTAACTTTCTCATGTGGAAGCGAATAAGCAATTCATCCAAACCTTATCTCTGGCTAAGTGTTCTTGAGTCCATTTGGGTGGGTTTGACGGCACGAATATTTAAATTCCCAATAGAGCTAAATTGGGTGGTGACTCCACAACACTTGGCCTTAGCTTAGGTTTGAGGTCATTTTATGATTTTTCGAATTAAAAGCCAATTTCTAGCAAAAGTCCTAAAATTGGCAATGTCGGAATAGTAGGAAAATCGGAAAACAAAACGGTACAGCCGAGTGTTGTGGGTCTACAGGCTGTACCGTTTTGCTTTCTGATTTTCCTACTGATTTTCGACATTTCTGATTTTGCGACTTTTGCTAGGAATTGGCTTTTAATTTGAAAAATGACCTCAAACCTAAGCTAAGGCCAAGTGTTGTGGAGTTGCCACCCAATTCAGCTTTATTGAGATTTTAAATAATCGTGCCATTAAGCCCACCCGAATGGACTCAACAACACTTAACCAGAGATTAGGTTCGGACGAATTGCTTATTCGCTTCCACACGACGTAGTTAATTATTTGATTCAATACTCTAAAGTCTTCCTAAGTTCATTAAGTTTACAAATTGCATGCATATAATTCAAGAATAATTCAAACAAGTGGTGAACCCTAACATGCAATATTTCTAATTCAATGTTCCTTCAATGTTTACAAGGCAATCAAAGATATTTACAAGTCAAGATTCCAAATTAATCAAGTCAAGGCTTACTAATTATCATGCTTCTAAATTAGTTCTAATACATTCCTATAAAGGAAATATAAGCAAACTAATACTTTCTAAACATGCAACTTTAATTCTAATCCTAAAAGCGAAAGCTCCTAAGTTGGAAAGATGACTTATTTACCTATTAGAAATGGTTAATGAGGTATTTTTTACATGTTTTTATAATTTACAAAAACAAGAAGAAAATTCATTTGGAAAAGACATTAAAAAGGACAATGTTCACAAAAATGGAAGATTCACTGTTTTGGAGAAAACGATTTTGGAAAAATATCAAAATCTTCCTGAAGTCAAATTAATTATTCGAAAACCTTCCCGAAGTCGGATTAAGCTCAAAATCTCCAGATATCATTTTTTAGTGAGTCTAGTTTACAGTAAAATTGGCCAAAGACACTTGATTTACAGAATAATAGCGACATGTCGAAACAGTCCCGAGAGTCGAGAAAACGACACAGAAAGTAGGTCAACTTCGAGGAATTTTATCTTTTTATGTACAAATCCGTTTGAGGCGATTCTGGACTTTTTAGAAAACTCCTTGAGTATAGTTTGAAATAAAAATATGGGAAAATATTATAGAATACGAAATCACAAGAAAAACATCAAAACTTTAAATTGGTAAGAAACAGTGAATTGTTTAGAATGGTATTAAAATATGAGGTGGTTTTTCGATTTCAAAGCATGGTAAATCACAAAAAATCATGGAAAATCAGAGAAGAACATGGCATATCATGGAATTATACAATAAAAAAGGTGGCATAATCATGGATTTTTATACAATTTAGGACTAAGGGTACCAACCTCGAATCCAAGCTTTTGTTGATCAAAGTTGATGAAGGGTTAAACTCGAACTCCCTCGAACCGCTTCAAGCCATGAACCGATCCTGAGAGTGTCCAAAAGCAGGTGATTTTTGTGCAAGAAAAGTTCTAGTCCCAAGGTAGGCTTGTTTCTAGAGTCAAGTTGTGTGAAAATTGATGAAAGAACCGAAACGACGGATTTTTCAAGTTCTTTAAACAAGGATTTTGACTAGGGTTTTTGGGGTTGCGGTTTGGAAGTGTTTGTTAGGATGTGAGGGGGTCTTGATCCCAACTAGATTCACACCAAGTCGAATAACCTATGAGAAAGTTATTCGGGTTGTGAAAGAATGGTATGAAGTGAGGTTTTTGGGTGATTTCGGGTTTGGGGAGTATAAGGTTTCGGCTATGGAGGCTAGGGTTTGAAGTTGTAGATGTGTTTCTGAAGTTTCAGAGGTGTTTGGGTGTGATTAGGGTCGAAATTATGGCTGCAAGATGAAAGAGAGCACTAAAGAAGAAAAAAGGGTGAAAGCAAGAAAGAGAGAGAAGAGTTTGCCAAAGATTTCTTACTCAGAGATTAAGACCCTGAATTTTGAAGTTGAGAGTGGTGTTTATAAGGTTAGGAAGGGTTTAGGGTAGCTTAGAATTGAAGCAAACTGACCTAGGGACTATTCGGGAAGTCACTAGGTCGGTGGATTAATATTTAATCCACCAGAGAGCCCGGTAGGCGTGGCTGAGCCATGCCTATCCGTGGTAGGAATAGCTAGCCACGCTAACCTGTGGTAGACATGGGTCAACCACGCCTACCACCCCCTACAGTTCCTTCGGGGGCTGTTCGGGGGGCTCGCGAGGTCCGATTCGAGTCCCTTTTTTTGAAAAATGACCCTTGAATGTAAAATAGACATGTAAGAGAGTGTATTTGAGGTTTTAGATGTGAAATTTGGGTTCGGTCTTTCAGGTCACTCGGGTAAGGCAATTTTTGGCAATTTTGGCTCTTTTCTTGCAATCGGAAGGTTCTAAACCAACCATGGGGATGTAAATGAGATGCAATGGGGTTAGTTGAGGGAAATGTTAGATTGGATTGGATGAAAGTCAATTTTACTCTCTCGGGATTCCTCAATTTGCGACTTGTGGGCAGTTCTTGCACTTTTGAGTTCAACCTTGTTTTCAACCTTCATAATCACACAAAATGGGATTCAAGGAAGTCGATATCGGGTATCGGTTCATCATAGACACCAAATAAAAATCCGATGGTCACAGTTGCCTTAGTTTGAAAAGTTTGTAAATTGGATTTTACGGTCCTCGAGCTGATCGAGAGGACAGTCTGCAAGAAAGGATTTATTCCTTGATCGATGAGATTTTTGAAAAAATTCTTTTGCCCCTTCGATCAAGAAGAAATTCGAAGCATGTCAATTGATTGGAACGTTCCACTATTGATGCAGATGTCGATAGTCTTCCAATGATTAACGGTCCAGAAAGTTAGTGAAGTCGGGAAAAGATAATTTACTTTTGATGTGGTTGTCAAAAGTAGGGTCAGTAAAAATTGGGTGGAATAGTCTACTCTTGATGTGGTTGTCAAAAGCGGGTTAGTAAAAGTTAGAAAGGGTAGATTTTAGTAAAATCAGAATTTAGCGAATAGTGGAAATTAGTAAAAAGTATTAGTTAATAGAAGCAGGAGTTAAAAATGTCAGGTTAGAATGTTCTACGATCTTGATGTAGATGTCAACAGCCTTCCAGAAAAACTTTGTTGGAAAATTTCACCACCGATGCTAATGTCGATGGCTTTCCAGAAAAATCTTAGTTTGAAAATTCTACTATCGATGCAGATGTTGATGGCCTTCCAGAAAAATCTTGGTTGGAAAATTCTACTACCGATGCAGATGTCGATGGCCTTCTAGAAAAATCTTGGTTGGAAAATTCTACTACCGATGCAGATGTCGATGGCTTTCCAGAAAAATCTTGGTTGAAAAATTCTACTACCGATGCAGATGTCGATAACCTTCCGGAGAGACATTCAACTCTTGATGCAGATGTCAAGAGCTTCTCAAAACTCTTGTATTTCTAACTTCAATGAATGTTGGTAGACTAGTCAAATGTAGTCATAAAAGTAGATGTAATATTCTTGTGGTGGGTCCCAATTTCTTTTTTAAATTCAAACTCACCCACCATTTCTCTTCATTCTTCATTTGCTCTTTCTCTCTCTAAATTCCAAATTCTCTCAAACTTCCATAATCCTCAAGAAGCTCAAGCGATCTCAATGCATGCCCAAACTTCCCGAGGGCGTGATTCTTCCTCCTCGTGATGGTGAGAACATCAATTTCTTGTTGGTTTGTCGGGCTTGTGAATGACTTGAGTTGGGGATTTCTATCCTTTACACCCCGTGGAGGTCTTACGGATTTGACTGAGAGGTGGTCAGATACCACACATAGATTCAACTTGTGGCGGGCGAACCTTCTCCTCCCCCACCTCGTTCACCTGCTAATCGGCTGTTAGGAGTTGCTAGTTCTCTGAGTGGGTTTGAAAAGGATTTACTACCATAGACTTGGAGGGCGGACAGGGGTTGCCTGTCACGGCACATACTCGCAGCGGGAGGGAGATCTTGCGTCATAATCGACCCTGTGTGTTGGATGTGATGTATGCCCTAGAGGTAATTAGGGTAGTTCATCTTAATGTGTATGATGTACAAACAAGTTTTAGGCATCTTTGTTATTCAACGGTACTTTAAATAAGTACTTATATAGCATATGGGATATGACTATAGCTTGTCTAACAAAGTCCATGACATAATTCATAGCATAGAAGAAAAATCATAGTGGGACTATGATTATTGAGATTCTTTCTATGTGTAATTATTATTATGTCTAAATATCCCTAATCATAGTTTCATCAAGAAGGGACATTGATGAAGCGGACAGATCAGCATGTGGGTGCACTTCTTTAGTAGCTGTTCTTAAT
>CAOJBJ011545385.1:0-10567 GCA_948291685.1 Euphorbia celastroides | reverse complement strand
CAGTTAAATTAATACTATTTTGAGAGAGTGATATAAAAATGATTAATTTACTTTATCATAGACATATAAGTATTCATAGATGCACTTACTCTTTCATCTATATTAATAAGCAATATGAGTTTGATATTAGAATGTAGAGTTGTGAAAGAACTATGGCCGGCTGCTTATAAGTAGTACGAGTTGTGGAATAATCAAGACCAAATAAGTAACAATAGTCGAAAAAAAGCCATGATCAAGTAGAAAATGTTTATATTCAAATAGTAACCATCTCAACTAGAAGTGTTAACATGCAAATGAGGGACTCAATCCACCACTTAAATCACTCATTTAATACGACTACACGCAGTATAATTTAATTCAATATACATCATTTTGCAAAAATAAGTATTGTTTTTGATTTGGATTAAATTTTATGCACTAATTACAAGACATTATTCTCACAAGAAGATAAGATATTAATGTTTACATATATAGACAAGATTTATTTCAGAAAGATTTCCTTAACAAAAAATAAAAAAACCGTAAAATGGGAAGAAAAGAGAAAACAAGATGCTAAAGCAACCCGAACGGTTAAAAAGTACAGAAGCTCAAAACTCAAAAGGGAAAACGAAACTTCAAAAACAAGCAAAGATCTACAAAAGCTGAAGAAATTTCGCCATTGTTGAGCGTTTTTCTCTTCACATTCAAATGAAATCCCACTGAGAACCAAAGAAGGAAGGTGAATTTCTTGCTGTTTTTGGATTGAACAGTGAGGGACGAAGGTTTTTTTTGGGGAGAGCGAGGAATTTTCTTGTGAATCTGAAGTGTGGAAAGAGAGATTACAGAGGTTTAGGTTAGTGATTTGTTGATAAAGATGACGGATGTGGTTTTGCACATATACGATGTGACTAATAGTGGATCGGAGAAGACGAACAACACTATCATGCAGATCAACAAGATCTTTAAAGACGGAATCGGCATCGGAGGTATCTTCCATAGCGCTATTCAGGTGATTGTCTCTCCTGTTTTGTTTGTGTTTGTGCTCAATTTTGATTGATTTGTTTCTGGAAATGTGGAATTCGATGACTTAGAATGGGATCTAGGTTTCTCTGGTTATTTTTCGGTTCTAAATGCAACTGTTTGTGGAAATGAAGTGTGCATAGTGCAATTAGGTGCATGTGAAAGCTTTGTAGATATATGTTGTTATGATTGTACAAGATATGGAATGATTTGCCGCTGGAGGTGAGGTGAATGATTTTGGTTTGCGTTCTTTGAGCTTTTAAGCGTTAGTTTTATGTGGTACTTTGCAGTCGATTAGAGGAACAGTTGAGGGTTTTAGGGGGAAAGAGTGGTTCTAGTTTTTGATGGAAGATACTGCTAGTTCATCACACTTCAAGAATTTGAGAGTTTCCTTTGCGAAACTTTTTAAGATTTCCTTTGGATGTCAACAGGATTGTTTTTCAGTGAACTGTTGCAGTTCTTTCTTGCAAAGATTGGGAAACTGACTGTATTTTCTGATTACCCCTCTCTTCCTAGTCCTTCAGTTTCTTGATTATTGGGTTACCATGGTAGCATGAGCAGTTGGTCCTGTTTATTACATTTATAGCTTCTTCATCGTTCCTCTAACTTTAATAATGTGGCAAGATATGGTTAATAATTAGTTGCTATAGCCTATAGTTCTTATCTTTATAATTGGCTACAAAATTATGAACTTGCCAACAAAATCAGTGTAATAGAACTCAGATAAATACTGGATTTTGGAGAATTTTACTTTCACTGAGGAACTTGTTGAAAGAAAACTAGTGCAGGCTTATATATAGAGGAAGACAGTGAAATCATTTCATCAGGCAATTATTTTTTTTCGCAGAAACCTGATAACTTGTTATTTGCTCCGGATTAAGATTATAAGTTGCAAACATAAGCCAATGCCAACTATTACCAAATTAGTGACAGAAAATTGGCTTCAGTGGCTTTGGTGCATATTTGAGAGCTACGAAATGGAGTCTTTCAAAGGTTATGACTGTGCTGCATTCCCTACACTGCAGTTCGTCCTGGTTTTCTGGATTCCACGGTGTTATCAAATATGTTCTTTGTGTTGCAAAATTTTATGTTACAACAGAACCTCTTTTTATAGGCCACTTATCATCACTACAAGTTCCTTTTCTCCTTTTTCCTTTCAGTTCACACAATAGCTTGGTGTTTTCAGTTTCCAATGCATTAAGAATAATAGTTGAAGTGAAAAGTGAGAAATGGGAAGGTATTAATGCTCAGAGTCAGCATGGTTCAAACTTCAAAATAAATATTTGCTAATTTTTGTTTAGATTTAGGCCTCAGCACATCACACTTGCTAATAAGTTATATGACTTGTCAATTTGGGGTAAATTTCATTGTTTAAGACACAGAGAAGGATTTTTATTTGTAACATTTGGATATTTTGTCTGTCCCCAATCTTTATTTTTTACATGCAACTGAATGGAAGCTAAGGGTTAACATACCATGTATGCTTAATGAATTTGATTGATTGGGAAAACCTAGGTTTAGTAAGACAGAGTTACCAATATCACTAGATACAATTTTTGTACCCATATCCAACTTACGCCCTCCCCTACATTTTGGGATACTTTAAACACTTGATTTGAATAGGATTAAAATATGAGATATGTTAGCTTTGAAATGTGGGATAAAAATGGGTGTGCAGATACTTTCTGAGAAAGCAACTAACTTTCTGCTAGGTTATTCTATATAGTGCAAACTTTCTTGAACTCATATATGTCGTTAACATATATAGTGATATCATTCACATATGTCAGTCTACTTTGCTAAGTTTAGGTCTCTGTCTTTTTCCCATATACAAAGTGCCATTGTCTTGCTGCTCTATACTTCTTTATGATCTAAAAATTCTTTTGGTATTAGTATGTGCTGATTGAAAATTCATCTAGTCTGACAATTATGCTTGACATGCATGATAGGTGTATGGAGAAGATGAATGGTCTTTTGGGTTTTGTGAACAAGGGACTGGAGTTTTCTCTTGCCCATCAGGAAAGAATCCAATGTACACCTACCGAGAGAGCATGGTGCTTGGAAAAACAAACTTTTCTATCTTCAAAGTGAATCAGATATTGCGGGAGCTGAGTAGGGAATGGCCTGGAAGTGCATACGACTTGCTTGCAAAGAACTGCAACCACTTCTGTGATGAATTTTGTGAAATACTCGGTGTTCCTAAACTTCCAGGTCAGCATATTTTCGAGTGATGCCACTCTTGTATAGCTTCTTATACTTGCATTTTGTTGCGATTTTGATTCTGTTAGAATTCAGGTCAATCAACTCCAGCCTGCAATATGGCTGGCTTAATACCTAATTTGCTTATAATATATAAGTATATATACATTTTTTCTCTTTTAACTTGGTTTACATTTGATGCTGACTATTCTTATGGTTCAACAGCTTGGGTCAATCGGTTTGCCAACGCTGGTGATGCAGCATTAGAAGTAGCTGGAAACACCGCCTTTCGGGTGCGACAATTTTACCCTCTTTTTTATCAGTTTCTTATTTAGCCGTGTAATTCAGTGCTAATTTCTGTTGTTTTTTTGGATGAATAAATTTGCAGTTTAGACAAGCCAAGGCAGAGATTGTATCTGCCAGCAAAGTCGCCTACCGCTTTCTTGCAGGCGTTGCATGGAATAACGGGTCCTCCCCCGATTCATCAAGCAACTCAAACAGAGGAAGCCCTGGATTCCAATCAACATGGTTTAAAAACCTCATTGCTCCAGGTGAAAAACCATCTAGCAGCTCAGATGCAAGCAACGGTCAGGATGAAGGCACGCTCCTTCAGCAGCCACAGGATCGCGTGTCAGAATCGCCAGCCAGGCAGAATTCACTGCACCGCGATTCTGAACCGCCAGCTCAGCAGAACTCTCGGTATGAAATATGATTGTTAGGCCTTGTATGAAAGCAACTTAGCTTAATGCAATTTGTACCATTTACTTTGGAACTGAATTTGTGATCAAGTGTGCATAGGATTCTACGTTGTCAATCTGAAGTGTTCTATCTCCACTGTTGTGATTTTGTTTTTTTAGTTAGCATGCTGGTAAATTTTCGCTGACAATCGCTATATTTGGATATAAGATCCATCATTCTTTGGCTTTGGATTGTGATGGACTAAAGCAAAATGCCTCATTAAACTGTCCGAACTTTTTTTATTGTGAAGTCACGGATAGCTATTGCAACTCCACTTTTTGGTCAATTGGAAACGGCCTCTCTACATAGGGGTAAGGCCGCGTACACCCGACCCCCCCCTTACCCTGCTTGTGCGGGAGCCTTGTTAGGCATTTGGGGTAATGTTGTGTTGTTGTTGTAGTTGCTGAAACTTTCGGTCGACCTACTTATGAATTTTTACGCTAGTTACATCAATGCCAACATTTTCTGATGAAAGTCAGCTTTCTGGTGTATAATTCTTATATTGTTTAACTAAAAAGTTATTCTATTATCAGTTCCATTTTAATCTGAGAGTTGCGTGTAGAGATTTTTTTATTGTATTTTACTGTTTCTCAGTCATATTCTCCTAATTGGAACCTAATCTTATACATGATTCTCAATAAGTAATCCTGCATATTCATTCTAGTGGGATAGACTTTGATTGGGATAGTACTTGTGTTTATCTCTAATTTCTCTGTTCTTTCTCTTTCTTCTTCAAAACAACCAATATCAAAATATTATGTTTGGGACGTAAATAAGATTAAAATACTTTTCATTCAGACCTAGTCAAAATTATGACCCCTTATCCTCCCTACATGTCATTTAGTGAGATTTGAACGTAGTTCTCTTTCCATGTACTCAAATTGCATTGTAATCGAATTACATATTGTAGAGAGAGTAACTATAATGATTCCCTATCGCAGAGAATTTGGCAAAATGGGTGACTGTATGGAAGTTAATGCATGTTCAATAATTCTCATTTGGTATGCTAGAGTTTTTATGTAGTATTGTATTAGTAAAGATAAAGACTAGGGGCTAGGTGATAACATATATATCACATAAACCAAACTGATAATGCTATCCACTAACTTATTCACTAAGCATGAAAAAAAAGATGGATTATCTCTGAAAATGGAAAGTAAAGTAAGCGTTGCTTTTTGAAGTAGATAAGCCTGATTTTCCTTTCATTTCTTTCAAAAGTTACTCCCCTATCTGTACACGAACATCAATGTCCAATTTCTTACAAAATTGCTTACCGAAAGCGCATTACAGATAAATGCACCCCAGAGGGAAAACTCACATATTAATCAATCAAAGATCCAATCTTTAAAACGTAATTAGAATTATCATTAACCAAGAAAGTATCCAAGTATTCGAGCTTCATTCTCGTGTAACAATTGAACTATGAAAACAAAGAGAAAGTACAGAGAGCACGAATGTTCAACATTCATTCAACCAAGAAACAGCGACATAAACAGTCTCATAAACAGAAATAAAACTCTCGTAAATATGTACAAAAACATTGTTATAAACTCGGATCACAAGACTGCAGATTGCACTTATCAATGATCATCCAAGCACTCCATTGAAAATGAGAGAGTCAACTTGAGCATCCTCAGCAATTCGAAGGGACGAAACGGCTTGTGCTGCAATAATATCAGCTGAAAATCCTGCACTCCTCCAATCTCTACCCAATAACCCATAAGAGAAAGACCAGCTATTGTTTTCCAGGTCATTAAACCCGGATCCAGACCCATATGTATCGGATATCCACCCAATTGTTTCTCCTGAATGCCTTGAGAAATTCGGATGAGGAAGGAATTCCCTTTGTTCACCAACAAACAGATTGAATTCATCTTCTTTGTTCAACAGAATTTTGCAAGATTCATCAGAGTCCTCACCAAGTAAAACGTGCAGAGCAACAGCCTCTGCAATTGCAGCCCCCTCTTCATCAAGCCTTTGCTGTTCTTCCTTCTTTTTCTGCTTCTTCTTTTCGAGTTCTGATATGATGGCTGCAGATGTAGCCAGAGCTTTCTCTAGTCGCCTTTTCTTCTTCTCAGCTTGTTTGAGCCGATCCAGCTCGCCTTTTGCCTGCTTCTTCTTCGCTTTTCTCATAACGGGTTGCACTTTATTACATTCTATGTTATCCATGGTAACTACGAACCTATACTATTTCACCCTGTTTACTTAAGAGCTTATCTCGAGCAGAAATCCGCTAAAATGAGTACATTTTCCTATAGTTCTGTTGTTTAATCTATGCCTTGTTTGTTTTGTTTGATGCTAATAATTAACAACCTAATTTAAGTATAGAAAAACCTATAAAGCTTCAGAAGCGACACAGCTACACCCACTCAGGTCTGTAGGAGTACCTCATTTTTCTGACAACACAATCCCAAACTGAAACAACAGGAGACAACATAAGAGAGAAATGGTATACATTCATAGACTCATCTCGTGCCACCATTCTTCCTAATTTCCCACAACCTTTGCATTTACCCATGTCTCAAATACCAATATAGCCACAGAGTTCACCAATACTACTACACAGGCAACAATCTGTCTCTGCTTAAAACAACCCACATGGCCTTCCTAACTGCAATTGAAAGAGAAACAGAAGTGTTAAAAGATCCCCTCAACAATGAAAATAAAAGGGAGGAAAAAAAGCATGAAGAATTAGACACTAAAAGTCCCACTTCATTCGCCAATCATCGACTAAGAATCAAGTGTAATGGTGGGATGTAAACAAATCACGCTCAACAGTCTACACGGAACTATAAATGCAATCACAAGTAAGAAAGACACAAGCTTTCAAGTGAAGAGCATCGAGAGTCGAGACTGCATAGAAATGACATAATAAATTGTGACTGAAACCCAGATCAATTGAGCACACAGATTTTAAATGAGGTTTCAAACATGGATTATTGACCATCTATTTCAAATATGATATTCCGGGGAAAACGTACACATAGATAGTAGCTTACAGAATCTCTGTTATAATTTACCACAAACCATCACAACATTAGTTGGAAAATTCAGCAAATTGTAAACTGATAACATGTAGTTCAATCATCTAAAGCCTGCTGAGTGTCACTAGAGCTTTGTCTCTCTATCTCAATTTCCAATGGGACAAACCAAATTCGGTAAATTACTCCCATTGAGAAACAATAAGCTACCGTAATCAATTTAAGACCTAGTAACAAAAACAAAACAGAAATTCATAGATCAAGAATGAGCGGAAATACAAGCATTCCAAATTCACTCATATAAATGCTTAACAACAGATGCAATTCTCCCTAAAGATAATCCCATCCATTACCCGCCAAAATCATCACAAAGACATCATAATTCCAATAGATCCACAGCACGAAATCACTCTTCAAACATCAATTCGATCAAATTCTAATCAAAACCATAAGTCCGAATCTGTAAGCCCAAAATCAAGACCACGAAATCAAATTATAGCCAATTACAATACGAACAAATACATCGATCCAAAGCCTGGAAATCCGAAATACTAA
The DNA here is from genome assembly GCA_948291685.1 of Euphorbia celastroides. Lineage (NCBI taxonomy): Eukaryota > Viridiplantae > Streptophyta > Magnoliopsida > Malpighiales > Euphorbiaceae > Euphorbia > Euphorbia celastroides. The sequence continues at coordinate 3,095 of CAOJBJ011545385.1, read as the reverse complement.
AAGCAAAATCAACCAGGATTACAGCAATAGAACAATCCACAAATAAATCGCCACCAAACAATTCAGATCACAACATGAATCAATCAATCAAACCTCATGAAATCCGATTGTTCACAGATCAAAGCTTCCGTACTCCTTCAACACAGCAGCTGGAACTGAAACTGAAGAGAACAGAGAAACAAATCGCAGAACAGAGAGCGTTTGGATCTAAACTGAGAGAGAAGAGAGAGAGAGAGAGAGAGAAACAATTGCAGTTATCACGGGCGACACGCGGGAACGTAATATCGCGTCACGGACGAATTATATAGAGCTACGTGTCCTCTAAGGGCAAAATTGGAATTTCAGGCATTGGATAGATCGCGTCACCGTTAACGTTTATACACGCGGCGGATTTAGTATAGGTTCGGATAAGTAAGCGGGGCCCATTGATAAAGGGGAGGTAATCATGACCGTTGGTTTAGGTTTCTTGTCTAGAGAGCAAGTGGTTGGAGGGTCAGGATTTGAGATCTGAGTGATTGAAGTAGAAGTAATCAAATTGGCTTCTTAACGGAAAGTTGCTATCAGCTGCCGTCAATCGGTTTCGAATAGACAATACAATATCGGGGCCTAATGGGCTGGGCTTTTGATAATTGTAGGCCAAGAATTTTTGGGCTCAATAAACGTAATTAGGCAAATACCAATGCTTTTTAGATATTTGATCAAATATCTTACATATTTAAGAGTTAGTACTAGTATTTGAAGCTAAATACCTTTTGATACCTTAAGAAAATGTTCTTTTACTGTATTGAATACTTTTGTCTGAGTTCGAGTTCAAGATTTCGTTGAACTATTGCAACCATTGAATCATTGTATATGGTAAATTGATTTGCACAAATATACCTGAGGAATATTTAGAAGGTGAAGATGATAGTTTAACGAAGAAGAATATTCTTGAATTTGTATATGGTATAGTTCAAATACACTATTGAAACATGCTTAAATATGTAAAATGCCCATAACAAAAGGGTAATTAGGGAGTCCACCGATTTTATGGGATGAGTGATAGAAGTTCTATTCAACCATTTTTAGTGTTGTGGATAGCTTTAAGTTATAACTCTTATTTTGACAAAAATTTCATTGAATTCAGGAAAATAGCCATTCTCGAATTGTGAAAAGATGGATAGTACAAGGACTGTGAATGTAATTATCCTCAATTTTTTAACAAACTGAGCTCTGAGACCTGATAAACACCGAAATCCAAAAAGAACCCCAAAATATCAGTCCATCGTTCTTTCACACTCTCACATTGCCACAATTTCTTCTCCTTTGAATCAAATCAAATGAAATTCTTCAAATTTCTCCAGTAAATCTTCAATCTCTGCTACAATGGCGTCTCTTCAATCAATTGCCGCCAATCTCAACACCTCATTTTTACACTCCTTAACCCCATTTAAACCCTTCAGCCCCAAAACCCAAACCCTAAAACCCCCGCGATTGAATTCACGCTCCGCCGTCCAATCCGTCCTCCAATGGAACCGGAAGCCGGAGCTCGCCGGAGAGACGCCACGCGTGGTGGTCATCACCTCCGGCAAGGGCGGCGTCGGGAAGACAACCACCACCGCCAACGTCGGCCTTTCGCTAGCTCGATTAGGGTTCTCCGTGGTTGCGGTGGACGCCGATGTAGGCTTAAGAAACCTCGATCTTCTCCTAGGTCTCGAAAATCGCGTCAATTACACTCTCGTCGAGGTGATGAACGGCGATTGCAGATTAGACCAAGCGCTAGTTCGCGATAAGCGGTGGTCCAATTTCGAGCTGCTTTGTATTTCAAAGCCTCGATCGAAGCTGCCGTTGGGATTCGGGGGAAAAGCGCTGGTTTGGCTGGTGGAATCCCTAAAAAGCAGGCCGGAGGGGTCTCCTGATTTCATAATTATCGATTGCCCCGCCGGAATCGACGCCGGATTCATCACCGCCATTACTCCGGCGAACGAGGCGGTGCTTGTTACCACCCCGGACATTACAGCCCTGAGAGACGCCGACAGAGTCACCGGATTGCTGGAGTGCGATGGAATTAGGGATATTAAGATGATTGTGAACAGGGTTAGGACTGATATGATCAAAGGGGAAGATATGATGTCTGTTCTTGATGTTCAAGAGATGTTAGGGTTAGCTTTATTGGGGGTAATTCCTGAAGATTCAGAGGTGATAAGAAGTACTAATAGAGGGTATCCATTGGTTTTGAATAAGCCGCCTACACTTGCTGGATTGGCTTTTGAGCAGGCGGCTTGGAGACTTGTTGAGCAGGATACAATGAAGGCTGTAATGGTGGAGGAGGAGCCGAAAAAAAGAGGGTTCTTTTCATTTTTTGGAGGGTAGAATGGAGGATTAATGGCTGCTATTGCTTTTGGAATTTGGTGAATTTTGGTGCAATGAGGTTGGTTGAATTGCAGCAGCAGGAGGAAGAGGAGGAGGAGCTACTTCTTGTGTACAGTTGGGTGAGTGATATCTCTGCTTTGATTCTTTTTGATTCAATTCCAAGTCGAACTGCTCTAGTTTTAGTTGATTTTGGTGTGCTAAATAAGCACTCCAGTGTAGTCGATTTCTGTTTGCATCTGCAGTTAGTTTTTGGAAGAATGCTAGGTTATCATTTCCCCCTTGTTTTGTGCATTTTGCAGTTGTAGTCAAGTGGTTGCATTTTGTTGCATTCTAAATTCAGAAATTTATGAATTTTGGTCTTTTCTGGTATACCTATTGGAATATGTTATTATGTGTCCTTGGTGTTAAATTGTAGCTTGCAATACATTTAATAGGCACAACGGCTTTCTTGGGCAAGTGATATCTCTGTTTTGATTCATTTCAATTCAATTTTAAGTCGAACTGATTAAGTTTTAGTTTAGTCAATTTCTGTCTGTATTTGCTGTTAGTTTGGGAAGAATGCATATTTATCTTCTAGGTGAATCAAAAGACTCATTTTCCCCTTGTTTTGTGCATTCTGCATTTCGGAAATTTATGAACTTTGGTCTCTTTCTGATACGCCTAAAGGAGTTAGTTAACATGTGTTCTCGGTGTTAAATTATAGCTTGCAATACCTTAATAGGCACAGCGAAACCCTTGAACAG
>CAOJBJ011545033.1:0-36777 GCA_948291685.1 Euphorbia celastroides | reverse complement strand
ATGGTTTTTGGTAGCGTGGGCAATTTGGAAACGTCGGAACCATTTCGTCTTTCATGGAGAACTAGTCGAGGAGGATAATTTATTTGATTGTTTGCATAGGTGTTGGTTTGTTTGTAAAGTTAAGGGGAAGGGACTAGGTTTGGGGGTTTCGGATATTGTTGATTTGTCGAACCTCATGTTACTTGGACATTGACATATCATTGTATTATTTTGGGACTTTGTTCCCTTTTTAATGAAAAAGCAGGGAAAGTGTTTTGTAGGCAAGCGAACGAGTCAACCTAGTTGAGTAGTTCGCCTCGAAATTTTCACCCTCTCCATTTCTTTTTTATGTTGGGGGAACACATCGTTTCCCCGGGATTTTTTCAAAAAAAGCCACTTAAGCATGTGCCCAGCAAGGTTGAATAATACAAAAATCAATTATGCTTGTCCTTCATTAATAAATTAAATTTGAATCTGTATGAGTAGAGCCTATAAATATGTACTACCTCATGTATGTCTTCACATTCATAATTGAGTTGTTTATACTAAGGTAAGATCGACTTATAAAGTAAAACATCTATAAATGTATATGCTTGGGACTAAGAAAAAATATCTATTTATCGACATTATTAATTTATCGATAAATGCATAAAATATTTATTTATCAATATATACATATTTTTTATTTTTGAGGGTATTTTATAGTATGTGTCATAGGTTGGAAAGAAAGAAAAAAGATACATAATTAAGAATCTTTAAATTTTTAATAGAATTTAATTATAGTTCATGCATAAATATATATTAAACCTAAAAACTTTACTATTTACTTATTTATTATTGTATTCAAATCTTGAAAATGTAAGAAAATTTAGTGCAGTATATTGTATATATGCAATTGTATTCGTATATATAGAATATGAAGAGAGTTTTATGTTAACTATAAAAGAAAAATGCTAAATATCAATTATAAATACATATTTTAAGAAGAAAAAATAACTATTGGTTTTTTAATATAAATATATATAAATTTTAGATTTGTTATACTAATTATTGTTTTACATTTTTTATGGGCTTTTAATACATTATTTATAATTATTATCTAATGAATTTAACAAGATATATATTTAATATAACTGGCCCAAGTCGGGACTAAAGAAAAATATTCATTTAGCGAGAATATTACTTTATCAAGATTCTACTGTTACTGACAAAACATTCATGTACTGAGATCAAGGATCTCGGAGTGCCGATTTCTCTTCATCATTTTCGGCTTCATGGATTTGTACTGATATCTATTTTGTCGTATTTTTAGATGAAGATGAAGGCCGGATTTGGGTGCATCGCAACGCTATGCTTACTGTGGTCTCAAGTGTTGTCCAATGGTGAAATTTCAGCACCCTTAAAAACTGTTGTTGATAGACTCACTTACCCCGCCGACGTCTTAATAAGAGGCCCAGATGCATATTGTGCTAATGCAAGTGATGGGATTAACTTGCAATTAGCTGATTGTGGATCATCACCTGATGATCCTGCCCAAGTTTTTATTCATTCTTACTATGACAAAACACTTGTAGTCAACGGTTTTTGTTTAACTGCTAGAGGACTCGCTCAAGGTTCATTGGTACAGCCCGATGATTGCAAAAATTCAAACAATGATGCAATCACTTGGGAAGTGATAGGTAATTATCGACAAATTCTGAATTCAGCGAGCGGGTTAGTTCTATCTACCATATCGGGAGGGTTAAGGACTCAACTCACGTTAGAGATCTCGTCTTATCAAACTTGGAATCTTGACAATATGCCCGTGGCTACTAAATATATTATTGGGATGGATTTTCAATGCCTTACTTCGTCAAATAATGAAGTGTGGGTCGAAGGATGTGGCAATCAAGGACAACGATGGCCTATTTATCCAGATGGTACAATAAGGCCTGAGACAAGATCGAACGGTTGTCTTAGTTTCTATGATGATATAGTTGTAGTCACAACTTGTGGACTAGCGCCAAGTAATGAACAATGGATCATGAAGGATAGTGCCATTTTAAAAGAACGAACCAATTTGGTTGTGGATATCCCAGGCAGTGACTCAAGCCTCAGGAAGGTTTTGGTTTATACACCTAACGGAGGACGTAACCAAAAGTGGGAATACATGTCTTCCTAAATGAATGGTGTAAGATTTCTTGTGTTGTCGTTACATTTGCAAGTAGATGATTGGTTTTTATGTGCCTTTGTTGTATCGATGATTTACTTTTTGTATCAATGATTTACTTGCAATAAAACGTTTTTCCTAATGACAAAGTACAATTTGCAACGGTTTCTTAGAGAACAGTTGTGAAAGATGAATATTTGCAACACTTTCTAAGATAATCGACTGATATAGCTATCTCTACGATTGTTTGGCGAACAATTAAACTAGAGATATATATAGTTATTGCAAGTTGAAACAGATGTCCTCATAATCCCTAAATTAGGGATAACTATCATACTATTTGCATATATAGTCGTCTGAAAAGATTGAGCTTATGTAATGATTTTTGAAACAAGCATTAGCTATCTTCATTGAAAAGGAGAGGGTATATAAAACGATTTTGCATCATAGAATCTCATTCTTTTGCTTGAATTTTCTTTGTGGTAAGTTCCCAACTAAATTCTACTTGTCCGGCTAATAGATGTCTAGTGGTAATTAATGCAAGACCATGTCCTCAATTGTCTAATTAGCAACAAAACTTGGAATATCGGTAGGGGTGAGATTGTTATTTCCACGTAGGTAAGAGGTGTGAGAATATGAAAACCCACATTGCTTATAGCAATGTACATATTTATACAAGAGCGTTTCCCCAAAAGATAAATTAAACTATACAAAGTGGGAAACACAATTGTATCAAAGATAAATTAACCTATACAAGATAACCTAAACAATACAAAGTGGGAAACACAAAGCACGACAATAGAAATAAACTAATCTATATTACTATCTTTACAAGAGGAATGTTCTTTTGCAATGGTACTCATGGCAAAGATAAAGTTGTCTTTGCCATGACCTTGTTGGGTCGAGCCCTTGGCTCAATTACTATGCTTTTGTCGAGTTCTGTACGGTTTGATTATCAAAAGAGTGTTGATGTTGGCATAAGCCTTTACTTAGCAAAGATGTCCCCCTTATTCAAGTCCTGATTACCTCATTCATACTCCGCTACTTACGTCATTTCTCTCTCCTCCTAACCTATCGACCATTTTGAAAAACTTTAGGATCTCATTAGTTGTTTCTCCTTTCATACCTCTCATAAAAAGTTTAACATTTGGCAACTGTGTAGAAAATAGAAAACGAAATATGGGAGAGAGAAATAAATAAAAGAGAAAATGTATTACGCCAGGTAATAGGAATAAAAGGTCTCAGAAAATTATATAGTGGTCTGGTCTTTTTTTCAATTTATACCCATGATTTAAATTACAACAAAAATTCTGAATTAATTAACTTAGATCCACTTTCTTTAGGTTGGTGTTGAATTTTTTCCTACTATACAAGTTACGGGTTCAAAATTTGAAAAATGGACCAGAATTTCTGTATAATTTTTCCTCGAAAATAAATAGATCAAATCAAGATACCATATCTGTTTGAAAATAATTTAATAACATTATTGTATAAAATCTGATAGCGTGATTCGTGAGATCCGGTTTATCACCCATAATTGACTTTATCTTGAAGACTTTATATTTTTTTTTCTGAAGACTTTATATTAAGTGTCCTCAAATAATTAATTTTACATTGTAACTTGATATGCCATGTGCCCTTATGCTCCTAATTATATCTATTTAATGAACTGTTCACCCGGCACATAATTTCAAATCATATCAAATGAATTAATTACTACATGTTGTATATTTAACAATTTAACTGGAAAGTTAGCATATATTGAATCCATCTAAATAGAAAGAGACTTATTTAACCAATTATATGATCACACGTACAATGCCATTAACTTTATGAACTTTTATCAATATTACTATGCAAGTATAAGTCGGATATTCAAAGATAAATTTTAACTTATTTAATGTGTATACTATTCGGGTATTAGACTAAATACATTGTATTGTTTCTAACAAAAAAATAATATAAATATTTTGAATAAATTTCACCTAATTGAAATTGGAAACCTACCCAGGCTATATAAGAAGATGGCCTCTCACGAAGAGAAAAGAAAAATGGAGGCATTCAGAGAAGAAGAAGAAATCAAAATCTCAGAGCTTCCACAAACTCCCAGCTGGAAAATTTTATACAATTTCCAAGGAATTTGGTAGCCTCAATCTTTTATCAAAGGAGTCATTTTGTTTCATAAAAATTTTGTGCCTCAACCCACTGATATCTTTCTGTGCACCACTCCTAAATGCGGCACAACTTGGCTTAAGGCTTTGTTGTTCGCAATTCTCACAAGATCCCGCTACATGAATGGCGATTCTGATTCAGCTTCTAATTCTCCTTTATTGTCCAAGACACCGCGTGATCTTGTTCCTTACATAGAACACTTTTTAGTGAATGGCAAAGCTAGAGACCCTCAAAATCCATTAATTCATACTCATTTTGCGTTTTCTTCTTTGCCCAAATTAGTCCTTAATTCAAATTTGAAAATCATTTATATCTGTAGAGATCCGAAGGATGTTCTCATCTCCTACTTTTTCTTTGCTTCGACTCGCTTTGATGTCTTATCTCTTGAGGAGGTGTATGAGATGTTTTGCAATGGAATTTCGCTCTTTGGACCCTACTGGGATCATGTTCTGGGGTATTGGAAGGCAAGCCAACAATATCCTGAGAGAGTTCTATTTTTGAAATACGAAGATTTAAAGAATACACTTGTTTCTATGTGAAGAAAGTAGCCGATTTTATTGGTAGTGGTTTCTCTATAGATGAAGAAAGAAATGGAATAGTGGAAAGAATTGTTCAATTATGTAGTTTTGAGAATTTGAGCAATATAAACGTTAACAAGATTACTACACAAACTGATGAGAGCAGAATGTTTCCAAATGCATCATACTTCAGGAAAGGTGAGGTTGGCGACTGGAAAAATCATTTGACACCTGAAATGGCAGAAAGAATAGACCAAACCACTTATGAGAAGTTCAATCCGTACGGGCTACATGTGTAAGTTCAGGTTTACAACGAGATGTGTTTTGCTTTATTTAAAGCAATGGTGTTTTCTTTTTTATATTAGATGCTTAAGTGTTTCGGGTTTTATTTCATTGTTGGTTTTGTTATTATTTTTTCTGCTTCTCAAATAAACTTGATATTTGATAATTTGTTTTCTTGTTATGCTCCTTAATTTATAGAGCTCTTTTACATTGTTGCTAAATTCTGTGATTACTTTGGTTTTACAAAGTTATTATTATTTTGTCATTTTTCAATATCAGGAGCAGGGTAAAATTTAAGTGAGAAGTCTAGAATTTAAACCATCCTTTGAATTACTCAAGTAGTTTTGTATTTGCATCTTCACTTGAAACACGCTTATACCAAGAATATGATTGTAATATATTCATTTAAATTTTGATGAAGTCCTGTCAAGGTTTTGGAAATCCTTGCTTTTTACTTTCTCTTGAAGGCTTTTCAAACAATAGCTTACACTGATCTAAGTAAAATGGAACATATGAAATCCTATGAGAATCGGCATTCACATAAAATGCTTATTCGAAATTGGCTAAATGCATCCAGACCCCCCTGAACTTGACCACTTTTTTGTCCAGAACTCCTGAAATTTTAAAAGTTTCTCTCGGACCCCTGAACTTTCTAAAACGTGTCTCTCACCACCCTAGATACGACGTGTCAACTTTTGATTAGATGAAATGTTTGAAAAGTCAAACCAATCAGAAGTCGACACGTGAAACCTAGGGGTGAGAGAAACTTTTGAAAGTTTTTGAAGGGGACGAGAGAAAATTTTAGAAAGTTTAGAGGGTGAGAGAAACTTTTGAAAGTTTAGATGTGCCAGACAAAAAAATGAACAAGTTCAATGGGATCCCGATGAGTTTATCCTTCGAAATTCCGATATGACCAAGCATGTTCTGTTTTACTTAAATTCTTGTATCATTCTTTTTTATTTATTATTAATAACAATTAAGGGAGCAGATTTTTTCCTAGAAGACCTCATCTTATGTTCTCTCAATTTCAGCGAGCTTTTTTTCCTCTTGGTCTTTCACGCACCTATTAAAAAATAGGTGTACGGAACATAATAAGATTTAATGTCGCCAACCATAGTTTACTTTTGTTAAAGCTTATTCAATGGAGCACCAAATTTTGACTTCGTGTTGGAATTTTGTTCCAATTACATATTGCACTGTAGTAACATTAAATTTTTTTTTTTATATAATTATTTTTCTATTTTAATTAAATTAATAATTAATTTATGATTTAATATTTTGGGTTAACTAATTGAATTATTTTTGGTAATTTATTTTAATTTTTTATAATATTTTTTAGCATGTATTTTGTATTGTAGTGTAGTTTGGTGTGAAGGGTTGAAAAATGCGACACTATAGCAATACCAAATTGTAATATAAAGTACAGTTTGGTGTATAATTTGATGTGTAAGGGTTGAAGATGCTAACCATATTTTACCTTTTATGCTCCTAATTTTATTCATATTATAAAAAAAAAAAAACTAAAATAGGCTTCAAATGTGCTCTCCTTGGCCTCCCTTTGAAAAGGGGAATTCCAAGATACAAGAAAGGAATATCACCTTCCCGAAACTTGTCAAATTACCCTACGGCTGACAGAAATATGTTTTCCAAAGAAAATTGCTTACTTATTCCAATTGACAATTTTTCCTGACAATGAACCAAAATTTTCAATGGCCTCCTTAAGATTTCACATTTTTTCCATCGAAGCACAACAAAAAAGCAAGATACCATCGGTGAAGAGAAGGTGTGTTGGCATAGTAGATACACCACTATAACTCATTAGTTTGATCTTCTTCAATTGCATAAAGATATGAATCTACTAAAAAAATCTTCAGCCAAAACAAAAAGGAGAGGTGAAAGGAGATCACCTTGTCTAACTCTTCTGGAACAAGAAAAGTAACCTTGCACCCCTCCCGAAGTAAAGATCAAGATACGAGTTGAAAATTATATATTAGAAATTCAGTCACAAAATTGAGATGAAAACCCAAATTCTGCGATTACCAAAAGAAGTAAATTCCAATCAAGAGTATCAAAGACCTTCTTAATATCGATCTTAACTGCCATATTGCCTCCATGGCATTTCTTATCAAGCATGTTCATACCTTTTCATGGAATGGCAATACATTGGTGCATTCTCCTACACTTGACAAATCCAAACTGGTTTGGGAAGGTAATGCGAGAGATAATGTCAACCAATCTCGAAGCTAAGATACGAGTGATAATCTTGAAAAAATTATTACGTACCCATGACAATAGGCCTAAAGTCTTCAACATGAACTCCTGGTTCGGCCCCGCCTACTACAGTCTCCAGAAATAAATGAACTTGAATTTAAATTGCACAAAGAAATTTTTATCCTGGTTCGGCCCCGCCTACTCCAGTCCCCAGAAATCCTGATGGGCTTTAATCCACTAATGAATTCCTTTGCAGGCAGGAATCAAGTCTTTTACAAGTTATCTCCGAAAAGATCCCCTTTCCGGATGTAGGATATACCACTAAAATCTCACCAGTCTAGCTAAGTCCTTTTCTAGAGATGTACCACTTCTAATCTCCCTGATCTAGAAGCTAAGTCCCACTTTTCAATCCCCCGATTGAAAAGATTTACAACTTTGATTTCACAAAGAGTTTTTCTAAGAACAGATTCGAACTAAACTTTGTTCTCTCGAGTGTTTTGGAAGCCGATTGCTTTGAACTTGATTTTGCTCTAAAAGCTTGAAAGAATCAGCAACTTCTTCATGCTCTAGGGTCCTCTATTTATAGGTTGGACAGTAAATGCTACCGTTGGAGAGGATTAAATCTGGTTCGTTGAAGAAGCTAGGTGTAGGCTCATCCGGACCGTCCCTTTGGCCGTTAGAGACAATTTAATGCCTGTTGTAGCTAGGGATTTGTGCGCCAATAGAGTTACATAGGATTTCAGACATTCTGATGGTCCGAAGAACATCCTAGTACCGTTTGAATCGGCTGTGTAGTCCACGCGCTGTGGTATTGTTGGAAGGTGACTTTATGTCACTGTCAACATGCTGTTTTTGTCCTTTTGTGCTTCTCTCTTCATTAAATACTCCGATAGTTGGTGGAAGAGCATTTAATGCTCCTTGAAGACCGGATTTGATCTTTTCTCCCACACTTGGATATTTTGAATTTGTTTGTGACCGAATTCACCTCTATCCACATGGATTCCGGATCTTTTCCTTTTTGCTGAATTCCAGAACTTCCTGATCCGGATCTTCCCTTTGTACTTTGCTTTCTCGGATTTTTTTTCTCTTCAAACCCTCTTCAAAGTGGGTTGGATCTTGACTTGGTCAAATCTTCTACTTTGGTGAGCCACTTCCAACAATCTCTCTCATTTGATGGAAACAAAATCCTAAGGAAAAGATACAAACATAGAAGCAGAAATATACATACATATACTCCCCCACAATCTTAGCCTAAGTGCTTCAAAATATTTGAAGCAGACTATGATGAGTAAGTTCAGGATTTTACTATTATACTTCTATTGTTAATAAAAAGTTAACATTAATGAAGTTCTGACTACAAAAACAAAAGATAATAGCAAATGCAAAAATACAAGAAGTTTAAAGAAGATAGATACAAGTTTTTCAATAATATCCTATCTACTTTTTCTTCTTGGGCAGTGGGGTTTGCTCCAGATCTGCTGCTGCTTTCCTCTTACCAGCAACTTTTTCTTCTCTTCTCTTTTATCAGCTTCAACTTCATTCTCCCTTGCTGCAGTTTCTTTTTCTTTCCCTTTCTCCCCCATTTTGTTTGCGTCAGAGGGGATCTCAACAGGATTAGGCGTTGTCCAAGCTGCTTCCCAAGCACTTGAATATACTATGAAAATGTCATCACCCTCACTCCTAGCCTCTGCAATCTTTTGAACAGCTTCTGGAGGAATGAGATAGGGCTGCAGCTCTTCAGCAAACACTTTGAAGCTCTCCCTGAATTTTGGCAGCAACTTCAGCATATATTCCTTGTTAGAGTCTGCAATGTATGGGAACATAGCACTGCTGAGAGCATAATGAGCCTTGTAGCTCGAAAGAGCAACGTCATAGGGCTGTTGCACCAAATTCTGGAGGAATGGAACAATTATGCTCTCATGTAGCTGGAAGGGGTTAACTGGAGGAGATGCTTGTGGCTTCATTGACAAAGCTTGGACTCTGTCAGCAAGAGAATCAATTGAGGCCTTTATGAGTGAGGTCTCATTGAGGATCTCTGCTTTCTGAGTTGCCATAGCCGAGTCTAGATCATCTTTGGAAATGCCCTTGTTGCTGGAGGAGATCTCTTTGATGATTTCTTCTCTGGCTCCGGTCAGAGCAGACTTGATCTCTTGAATAACTTCTGCTTGATACTGAGATCGCCTTTCAGCACCTTCCAATTTGTTCTGCTTCTTGTAGTTCTTTAGAAATTGATCAAGTTCCAGTTTGATTTCTTCTTTAAGCTCATTCTTAATCTCTTTTGCCAGTTCTCCGGATTCTAGCTTCTTTAGCATACTCTTTATTTCTCTGACAGGGGAGGTGATCTGTGTTTTCAACTATGATGAGCATTCTTCTACCTTCTTCTCCATATTCACAGCTATAACTTTCAGTTGATCTGTTGAACTTTGCACATTTGACAACAGAGGACCCATAACTATCTTGTTTGCCAGAGATATGGATCCTGAAGTGGGTGCAGAAGTCTCAGTCTCTGCATGGCCTCTACTATAGACCCAAAATTTACTTCCTTCTTCTTCGATGTCTCTAAGGACTGGTGGATGGCCTGTAGTTCTTGAGTAATTGAGGATTTCTCCTTTTTTTTCTTCTCCAATTCCTCTTGCAAGATCTTGGCTGCTTCTTCAAGCCTTTCAGTACTTGACTGAGGCTCATCTCTTTCTGCTGGTTGAGCTGTTGTTGTTGGGGTTGTTTCTCCTTCATTTTGCTCCTCCAGACTTGTTGATGAGTCTGAAGAGGTGGATGTTTCTTCTGCCTCTTCACTCTTACTAGCCTCAAAACCTTCACCTACAAGAGCAGTTGATGGTACTGCTTTTACAAAATTCAGAGTCTCCAGCCCTTGTGCTTCTACTCCTCTGGAGATAAGTGGTTGTTCCGAAGTTGGCACATTGAGCTCTTCATCAACCCTTTATTCACTGGCTTTGTCCTCAGCAACTTTTAGAACTAGGTTTGTTCTTAGAATTGCATTTAGAGCATTGCCTCTCTACACCTCTCCCCCTCAAAGTATCACAAAGGATACCAGAGTTAGTGCTTGAAGCAAAACCAATTGGTTCTGGTTGGCTTCCCTCTGATCTTCCTCTTCAAAATAGAGCCCAGCATCTTCTAGTCCATCTAGGGCCTCTATCAGCTCATTTTCCTCTTCTTCTAGCTTTTCTTGAGCCACTGCAATATCTTCTTCTTCCATAGGCTATGATTCTACCACTGAAACTTCTATTTCAGTAGTTTTTTTTTTTTTTTTTTTTTGCTCTTCTTGCCTTTCTTCTACTAGGGGTTGTTCCCCTTCTGCTCCTTCTCTTGTGGCATTCTTTGACTCACTTTGCTCTTCTTCAGTAGTCTTCTCTGCTTCACATCCGGATTGAGATAGAGCATCAATTTTCTCACCAAAATCTAGAAGTGATTCTTTCATATGATCATCCTGCTCTCTCTTCCGTTCCATCTCCTCACATACTCCATATCTTCTCAGCTCCTCATACTCTTCTAAGCCCATTGGCTTATCTTTTGTTCGAGGTAGATTTCTTACTGCAATGTTTGCAATTCTTGGTCCGGAGCCTTGACTAAGAGGAATCCACTCATGTTGTTGGACCCAAGCTTGCATTAGCATCCATGTCTTCTTCTCCTCCTTTTTCTTTGAATATGTGACTAGTTTCTCCTTGGGAATTAAGGGAACTAGTGGAGCTGACATTGTTAGGGGAGGTTCTTCATTGACTGGATTAGCTTGATGAGTAACCTCAGCTTCAGGTGCTTGATCTTCATGAATAACTTGCTCTTTTTCAGCTGCTGTTTCACTCTCTTGTGATGCTTCCAGAGGTATAATATCTTCAGGAACATTACTTGTGGTTCCAAGATTTGCTATGAAAGCAGCATCTTGTGCCACTGTGTTCTCTTCCTCCATTTCCTCCTCATCTATCCCTCTTCAGTTAATATCATCTTTTGCACCTGTTTAACTCCTCTCTAGAGTCTCCTGAGTGATCTGAAAGATGGCTTTACTACCTCTTCCCTTTCTTTCTCCTTCTCCTGGGGTATTTCTATCCCTACTGGTGCTAGCTCAACTGGTTCTGGCTTCATTGGTGGAGCTGGTTTTCTTCTTCTCAGCTTAATGATGGGCTCTTCTTCGGTGTCTTCACTATCCAAACCAACCTTATCAATGGTACCCAATCTCTGGGTTTCTGCTCTCTGCTTATGGAGCCTCTGAGAAGTTTGTCTAGTCATGTTTTGAGGTGATGAACTAGAGGAACTTCCCTTTTTTTCTTCTTCTCCTCCGAAACAGGAGATTTTTGCTTTTACCTTAGTGGGGGTTCAACTTCCTCACCAGCTTCTCTTTTCAGCTTCCTTTTTTTTGCCTCTCTAAGTTTGATTGCTTTTTCTTCATCCCACTCTTCATTGCTCAGGAGACTGTCAAAAGTGTCTTTTGTGATTTCCTTCCCTATTCTGGCATCTCCTTATTCTCCAAATATATAATTCACACAACAAATGTACTCTATGACGTTTCCATAGGCATACTTGTTGTGCTTCATATAGTTGATTATGAGCACAGGAAAGTTCACTTCTCTACTTTCACAGAGACACTACACAAGACAGTGATGTAAACTGTTTGTTGTGTTCCCGAATCCTCTTATGGACAAAATTAAATGAGAGATAATGTAGTGAACCTTCCTTGGATATTCTAACCAGTAAGTGGAGTATTTATCTCCAAAGAATCTTTCTGGAAGCCACTTCTTTGGATCATACTATATATTCTTCTCATTTCCCTCCTTCCTCAAATGTAATCTGGAATTTACCATCTTCAAGTGTTCTTCAAACCATTCCGGATCTATAATGATGTCTTTGCCATTCACCTTAGACCTAATCACATCTATGTCCCTGTGATGCATCATATTATGATAGAACTCTATCACCTGCTTCAGATATGTGTACTTGTCTAGCCTAAAAAAAGTGCCAATCTTCTGCTGTTCGATAAGGTCCTTGTAAGGAGTTGTCTCAAACAAGTAATTATCTCCCAGATACTCCGAGGCATTCATATCTTTAACCTCTTTGTAGCCAGTGGTACTGAAGTCCTTGAGGTTGTACTTCTCATGCTTCTTCTTCTGTTCTTTTGGAATTGATGGAATCTTAGTTCTCACCATTTGTGGAATTGAATTTGAGAACTTTAGTGTTTTTGAGTTTTGATTTTTCTAGAGTAACAGTGTGTTAAACACGTAAGAAGGATGGGTAAAAACTCAGGGTTTAAATAGGCGAAGAGAGTTGGTGGTAAAAGCGTAATTTGGTTCTATTAAAAGAACACGGAATAGCTTAGGTGGCACTTTAACGGAGTTACTAATTCTGGAAATGGTAATTAGCTAATCGAAGATGAACGGTTTCCGTTTTTATCTCTCCACTAATTACCGCCAATGAGTGACAGGTTTGATTTTTGAAAATTTAAAAACCTGCAGTAACTTCCTGCATGTTTCTTACCCACATGCCGCTTGTCTCTCTCTTTTGTCGGGTGATGTGGCTGACTGTGATCCGGATCCAAGTTGTTGCATACTTGGAAATTTCTTCACTGCTCTTCTTCTTCCGGAGCATCTTCAGATTGGATTTGTCATTCCAATTGCCTCCCTTAGCCTTGTAAATTGATCTTTACTTAATGGTTTAGTAAAGATATTAGCCTTTTGGTCAACAGTAGGAATATAAACCAGTTCAACATCCTTCTTGTTGACATGATCTCAGATGAAGTGATGTCTTATGCTAACATGTTTCATTCTTCTGTGGAGAGTAGAATTCTTTGACATAATGATTGCACTCTTGTTGTCACATATCCGGACTTGACTCCATAATCTTCAAGTTGCTGCTTGATCCATAGGAGTTGAGCAACACAGCTTCCAGCAGCCATGTACTCTGCTTCTGTTGTTGAAAGAGAACCTAAAGTTTGGTTCTTATTGTACCAAGAGATTAAGCAATCTCCAAGGAAATGACATCCTCCGAAGGTGTTTTTTCTTTCAAGTGAATCTCTTCCATAGTAAGCATTAGTAAATCCTCTTAATGTGAAATCTCCATTACATAGATACCACAATCCTACTTCTGGAGATCCAATAAGATACCTCAAAATCCTCTTAGTTGCTTTGAGGTGGGATTCCTTAGGACATGACTGGAATCTTGCACAGTAACAGACATCATAATGAATGTCAGGTCTGCTAGCAGTTAGATACAATAGTGATCCAATCATTCCCCTATACAACTTCTGATCAACTTCTTTTTCATCTAGATCCATTAAGAGTGAGGTGTCCGGACTCATAGGAGTTGACATACCTTCAGACTGGTGCATATCAAACTTCCTGAGAAGTTCCTTCCCATATTTTGCTTGACTGATGAAGATTCCCTTTGAGCTTTACTTGATCTAGAGTCCAAGAAATAAATTCAGTTCACCCATCATGGACATCTCAAATTTCTCCTTTATTTGAGAGTTGGAATGTTTACAAGGCTTCTCATCAGTTGCACCAAAGAAAATATCATCCACATAGATCTGAACTAGGATGAAATCATTCTTCTTCTTCTTGATAAAGAGAGTTGTATCAGCTTTTCCTCTGATATATCCTTTTGAGATGAGAAAGGATGACAACCTCTCATACCAAGCTCTCAGAGCCTGTTTTAGTCCCTATAGAGCTTTCTTCAACTTATAGACATGATCCGGATGCTTTGGATCTTCAAATCCAGATGGCTGCTTCACATAGACTTCTTCTTGGATTACACTATTTAGAAATGCACTCTTCACATCCATTTGATAGAGAGTTAATCCAGTGTAGGAAGCAAAATCACATAGAATTCGGATTACCTCCAACCTTGCAACAGGGGCAAAGGTTTCTTCATAATCAATGCCTTCTTGTTGGTTGTATCCTTGAGCCACCAATCTTGCTTTGTTTCTTACAACAACACCAGATTCATCCAGCTTTTTCTGAAATACCCATTTGGTTCCAATTAAGGATTTTCCTTTGGGTAGAGGAACAAGATCCCAAACTTCATTTCTGGTGAATTGGTCTAGCTCTTTCTACATGGCCATCATCCAACTTTCATCTCCTTCAGCATCTTGGAATTTTTTTGCCTCTATGAGAGAGACAAAGGATGCATGACTCATTTGCTAATTCAGCCGCCTTCGGGTTCTCACAGGGTTTATGAGATTGCTGGTCATATCTTCTATTGAATGATCTATTCTTAATCTGATCTCCCTTGAGAGATTATGTTGTGGTTGTTGTGGTAGATCCATCATCCCTTCAGCCTCTGCATCATCCACTCCATCTTCAAAGTTGATTATTTCTCTTGGCTCAGGTTCCGGAGGGACTTCTTCTTGTTGAGCTGCAACTGGAACTATACTCAGTTATGCATCAGGTTGTTGCTCCTCTTCTTGAGCTTTTCCTTGTTGTCCTAGATCATCATCTTCCATTTTTTGGATAGGCTCCTCATCATCATCAGCTATCCTTGTGCTAGCCATTTTCTACTTCAGATTCCGGATCTCTTTTTCTTCCCTGAAAGGTTAGTTTCATTGAAATCTACATGTATTGACTCAAAAACAGTTTTATTTCTTTTGTTATAAACCCTGTAGGCCCTGCTATGTGTTGAGTAACCCAGGAATATAGCTTCATCAGACTTAGGATCAAACGTTCCTAAGTGCTCTCTATCATTCAAGATGTAGCATTTACATTCGAATGCCCTAAAATAACCAATTTTAGGCTTCCTTCCCTTCCATAGTTCATATGGGGTCTTATTTATACCTTTTCTAATGTGAGCCCTATTCAGAATGTATCATGTTGTATTGACTACTTCACCCTAAAAATATTTGGGCAGTCCGGAATCACTCAACATGGTCCGAGACATCTCGACCAAGGTTCTGTTCTTTCTTTCCACTAAACCATTTTGTTGTATGTGAGGAGCAAAGAAATTATGATCAATTCCTTTTGAATCACAAAACTTAGAGAATCCTTCATTCTCAAACTCTCTCTCATGATCACTCCGGATGCGTGCAATACTAGAGCCTTGTTCTATTTGCAGTCTTGTAAATAACCTTGAAAAAGCATCAAAAGCAACCTCCTTGCTCGGAAGCAAAGCTACCCAAGTATACCTGGAATAGTCATCGACCATTACCATTGCAATAATTCAAGGGTTTTCTTAGTAGCTACATTAGTTACAGAAAGAAAGCTTTTTCTAGTTTGTTTACCTAGTTGACATGCAGAGCAAAGATGATCCTTATCAAAAGTAACCATAGGTAAACCATCAACTAGATTTTTATGTGCTAATTTGGATAGGAGTTTCATGTTTACATGTCCCAACCTCTTATGCCATAACCATGACTCATCTTCTTTAGACACCAAATAGATATTAGCATTTTTCTTTTTGATATTTAATGTGTACACATTATCAGTTCTAGGTGCATAAACTATAGTTTGGTTGGACTTACTATCAATGAATGAGAAACCATTGTTATCAAACACTACTTTTCTTCCTTTGTCACAAAGTTGGGCGACACTGAGTAGGTTGAATTTCAGTCCTTCCAACAGAGACACATCTTCAATGCTGATCTCAGATCCAATTATTCCATGTCCAATGATTCGGCCTTTAACATTGTCTCCAAAGCTCACTTTGCCTCCCTTTTTCCGGGTCAAGGTGATGAAGGACTTCTCATCTCCTGTCATATGCCTCGAGCATCCACTATCAATGTACCATGTGTTGTGATCTTCTATGGTTCTCAGGCAGACCTATAAAACAGATCAGGTGGGTTTGGGTACCCAATGAGTTTTTGGTCCTCTCGGGTTAATAACCAAACTAGACCTATTATGACTGTCATAAAAACTATTTTTAAATCTACACAAAACCTGCACCCTTCATAGGGTTCTTGCTGTTTCTGCATGTTTTGAGCTTTTGGATGCTTTTTTTTGCCTCTGGATCTTTTGGAAGATTCCGGGTTCTGATCAGCTCCAGTCTTGGCAGACTTTTGTGCTTTATGAGAACCACCATTTTTCTTCCTCTTTTGTTGAGGAACTTCTTTTATCATCACCTTCTTCCCTTTCTCCTGGTAGGTGAATTTGTGCCTTTGTTGTTGTTGTGGTGCTCTTCCGGATGGATGAACAGGAGGATTCTGATTCTTCTTTTTGGGTTGGCCTCCTTTCTGGGCTTGAGGTTGATTGGCTTTCCTCTTTCTGGATTCATAGCCACCTCTTCCAAGATCATCCTTGAGAATTGCAAGTTCTCTCTCCAGACCGAAGAGATTTGCTTCCAATCTCATCACCAGTGTATTTTGAGAATTCTTCTCAACTTTAGTGTCATGCACTCGTACTCTTACTACTTCCAAATCTTTTTCCACGAACTCTTTCTCTTCAGACATTGTCAGAAGTTCCCTTCTAAGCTCCTTGATGGACTTAGTATTCTTCTCTATATTTTTCATGACAGCAGACAAGGATTCTACAAGGTCAGTAATAGAAATAGATTCAGAATAAGAGTTTACCTCAGATTCATCCGGAGTTGATGCTGAGATTCTTTCAGTCCTTTAGGGAGATGAGGATTCTCCTTCCTCTAGGGCCATGACTGCTCTATTCTCCTCTTCACCATCTGATGCAGAACAACTTGACCCTCCATCACTTTCACCCTATGCAGCAGCCAATGCTTTCTTCTTTGAAATTTTCTTGTCTCTCTGGCGCTTTGGGAATTTGTCTTTCATATGGCCTTCTTCTCCACAATCAAAGCAGATCATCTTCTTCTCCGGATCATTCTTATCTTCCGGATTGTTTCTGAACTTCTCCTTTTTGGAGCTGCTTCTAGTTCCTTTCGAGGAGTCTCCTCTTCCAGAGGATTTCCTATACTTGAAACCATCTTTCTTCAAGAACTTCTTGAATCTTCTTGCAATAACAACCATTTCATCATCATCATCATCATTGCTTTCAAACTCTGATCCGGACTCTTCAACTTTTAGGACAAGAGACTTATTTTTCTCTTCTATCCTTCCTTCTTGAAGGCTATACCTATTCAGGGACAACTCTTGACTCATGAGATTCCCAATGAGCTCATCATATGAATACATTCTGAGATCATGGGCTTCTTCTATGGTTGTGTTCTTGCTGTTCCATTCCTTGGTGAGACTCTGGAGAATCTTCTTCACTTTTTCCTCCTCGGTGTATACCTTTCCAAGCCGTTTCAGCTCATTTACCAGATTGGTGTATTTGGTGTTCATGTCGCCGATAGACACTTTGGGCAACATTTTGAAGGTTTCGATCTTCTCTACCAAGAGGTCAATTTTGGCTTCCTTGACCTTGTTGGTGCCTTCATAGGTGACTTCCAACTTCTCCCACATCTCCTTTGCTGTTTCACATCCAGTAACTCTTTTAGATTCAACAATACTTAACCCGAAGGTAAGCATCGTGATGGCATTGCATTCTCTTTGGTTCTTCTGAAATCATTGTCATCCCATAGATAGGTGGGCTTTGGCAGTCCTTCATCAGTTTTTGGAACATATGGGCCTTCCTCGATTACGAGCCAGACATAGATGCTCTTAGACTGAATGAAATACTTCATTCTGTTCTTCCAAAAAGAGTAATGCTCTCTTGTAAAGAGTGGAGGTCTGGTGATGTAGTTTCCTTCAGGAGGAAGCTGGCGTTAGGGGGACATTTTTTTAAATTAGTGGACTTTGTTGATCTTTAGCTACAAGACTTTTAGGCTTGGCATAGTTACGGTTTGAAGCTACTCATCATCTCAGTTTTGTGATAAATTACTGCTTCAATCCAGCTAAGTTTCCTCTTCCCTTATCGTATTTACTATTATGTAATTATAACATGTTTAAATTTTTTTGATAATTACAAAAGGGGAGAAGTAGCTTGATATATCTTGTATATAGGCTTTCATGAGTAAATAAAAAAGTATTGTCACTAAGGCGATAAGAGCCTAAGGAAATTGATATTTAAATGAGACAATTTGTGACTCCACCAATTTCCTGGGGACTTTTTGATAAATACTTGAACAATATAGATGGTATATCAAGTAATATATAAACAATTTGAACTTAACAAAAGAAATTTTCTCATGATACTACTTAATTGTCACTACATTTTCTCTGTGCAGAAAATTTCAAATCAAGTTCAAGGATTCTTATAAAAGTTTCCAGACTACAAATCGAGCATATACTCAGGGGGAGCTTATGTGAAAGGAATCACATATTCAGGGGGAGTTACACTGCGTTCATTCTACAGTCCTTAAAGAAAAGAAGACTTTGTCTCACCAGCAACCGCACTTCAACAAGATATATCAAGAAGCGTTGTAATCATAAAAAAAGGGGGAGATTGTTGAGCTAAGTTTCAATGATTACAACTAAAGGCGACAAAGCACTATTACAAATATTTTGATAAATTAATACAAAATCTAAAAGTATTAATTATATCAAAATATAATTGAAGAAGCTACAAAAAGAAGAATTGAAGACTCGGTGTGCAAAGAAGACAATGAACTGCTAAACAAGTTGGATGCTAAGGACAAGGGTTGAAGGTGAACCAAACCCTTCCAAAGGGTTGAGGAGGTGAACCCTTCCAAAGGGTTGATAAAGCAAACCCTGTCAAAGGGTTGAGAAGGCAAACCCTTCCAACGGTCATATTCCAACGGTCTTATTAGAATGGACACTTTCCAATGGTCAAATTTCAACAGTCATATTCCAACGGACACTTTTGCATAACTATAAATAGATGACAATGGATATCATTCCAACTCACAGAAGACAACAAGCAAAAAGGCAATTCAAAGAGTTCAAAATATTTGAAGTCTTCTCCAATTCTTCTTGAGCGCATAAAGAGAAAAAGCTTCTTCGGTGTTGAGTTCCAAAATCATTTTCTTGAAGAAAGGTTCTGTTGTTGATCCTGCAAAATCAACAAAGAGTGTTAAGGTTCCAATAGTTGATCCTGTAAAAGCTATTGGGTTAGTTCTGAGCCCGCAAAAGAACTGTAAGGGTTTAATACTTGCGCCTGGAAAAAGTATTGACTAAAAGCTTGTTTTCTGCCCGGAAAAGAAAACACATAGTTGGGAAATCTCAAGTCAGGTTGACTTGGGAACTAGAGTAGGGGGTGCCCCGAACCAGGATAAATCTGTCGCGTCTTACTCTCTACTTATTTGCTATTCACTTTTGCAAATTTACTAAAATTGAAATTGAGGGATTTTATTTTAAAAGCTTTTCAAAAAGTTTTGTCACCAAGGTGATAAGAGCTTAAGGAAATTGGTTTTTAAGTGAGACCGTCTGTGACTCCACCAATTACATGGGAACATTTTTGAAAAACTTTTAAATTTTCGATAAAGTACTATTCACCCCCTCTAGTTCTTTCTAGACATCTTGGGACCAACAGAAACCATTAAGACTAGGAGCACTTTCACCATACATCACAAAGACAATTTTTCTAATCACCTCTAGAGTCGGCTTGATAACCAAACTCGCATTCTCAGCCTCCGTAACCAGAGTTGGAACAATTTGACTAATCAAGTTTGAAATGAAATCCCCCCTCGAATGATTAGCCGAAAATAAATTGCTATAGTAGCGGATAGTGTTAGATATAATGTATGCCCTAGAATAATTAGGGTAGTTCATTAAATTGTCTAAATGTATAAATAAGTTTGTTATTAATAAAAAGGCATTTCTTTTCTATTGAACGATACCTTGAATGTGTATTTATATAGTATATGAATATATGACTATAGCTTGTTTAACAAAGTCCAAGACATTAGTCATAGCATAGAAGAGAAATCATAGTGTGACTATGATTATTGAGATTCACTTTATGTGTAATTATGATTATGTCTAAATATCCCTGATCGGAGTTTTATCAAGACTGGGCAATGATAAAGCGGTTAGATCAGCATGTGAGTGCACTTCTTTAGTATGCGTTCTCAATAAGCTAAAGATGGGATCTTGAAGTGAGAACATGAATATACAATGGATGTATATTGGAGACCCACTATGAGACATCATACAAATTAATATCATGTGTCAATGATAGTCTCATTACAGTAGTTGTGCAAGTATCCTTAGACTTGAGAAACTAGTCTTATTTATAGATGTTGTTATACTTTGGGTTATGCCTTTACAGTTCTCTCTAGAGGATTTTAAAAGGATAATTACGGGGTATGATGATATCTATTCATTGATGGACTGAGTTGTCAAGATAGGATCCATCACTCCCAGATATAAAGGGAGAAAATACATGGCCACTTGTTAAAGTAACATTGACTCAATAAACCTCTTATCAGAGTATGTCTTAATAGAATGGGATTCTGATTAAGACATCACAAATGGAGCAATGTACTTTGGTAACAAGTTGAATTATACTAGCTGGATTCAATCCATAGGGTTGACACTTATTCGTACCCTAAAGCTAGTTGGTATTGTTTGATGGAAGGAATATGTTGCATGATGGTCTACTCTGGTATAGGACAAAGTTAGTAAGACACTAAAATTTCAGGCATTGGGGGATCATGAATCCTTGCTAGAGGCCTCCGATGATCATCTAAAGATATGGATTTTATTTCATAATAAAATCCACATTAATCGGTGTTATCGTAGTGGGAGAAACCGATTGAATGAGTCTTTAGCGGCTTGGTGTTCGGGGTCCTTCCGGTCACACACTTTGAGGAACTATGAACAATGTAAAGAACTTTTAGACAATGTGTAAACGAAATTAGATTATGTTTGGTTGGGGTTTAGGTTTGACTGGATCAAACAAAACAGAAGGAATCAGGTTTAAAAGAAGAATAGAAGAAGAGATGTATTCTGCAAAAGAATTCGACACCAAATAGAGATTAATTCTGCACCAAATAGAATTTAATTCAGAAACAAATTAATTTAATTCGGCAACAAATTAATTTAATTCGGCATCAAATAAAATTTCCTGGAATATATCACACATCGGAAATTTGCCTTGAATTTGGTTTTCTTCTTCTATATATTAACCCCTTAACCCCTCCCATTTAATCCAAGCATTAGTAATTTATTGGTAAATAATTTTTACCGATCTAATAGTTCTAAATATTTCGGTTTCGATTTTGGGTTGGCTAGCACCGGCTCAATTATGGGGAGTTCTGCCTCTGGGAGTCTTTGTTCGGGTTCTTTGTGTGGATACGCGTAGAGGCTATTCTGGTTAGATAGCTAGTGCTTTCTTTTGGCGAGAGAGGAATTCTGCGCTAAAACAAGTAGGTTTTCTTTTCTTTCTTTTATTTAATTTCTTCTTAGAATTTTGCATGCTTAGTTTAGAATTAAGTTAGGACTGCTTAATATGCCTAGGGTTCTAAGTAGAAATTAACCTAGCTAGGCTTAGGTTCTAACTATATATTGCTTGGTCTAATGCATCGGGACCCCTTGAAGTGGTCCTAAATTGCCTCTCGCCCCCCTGAAATTTCAAGTGTGCCTCTCACCCCCCTGAACTCACGAAAATGTACCTACTAGCCCCATTCAACTTTAAAAATGCACCACTTTGCCCCCTAAATGCCACGTGTCAACTTCTAATTGACTTGACTTTTCAAAAATTTCATTTTATTCCATCCAACCATAAGTTGACACGTGGAATTCTTAGGTTCAAAGGCACATTTTTGACAAGTTTAGGGGGTGAGAGGCTCTCATGAACAAGTTCAGGGGGGCGGGGGGCAATTTGGGACAACTTCAGGGGGGTCCCGATGCATTAGGCCTATATTGCTTAGGTGACTTGGGAATTAGGAAAAAATATAAATTTCCACTACGTATGCTAGGTATGCTTTAGACAAATTTTTGCTACAGATATTTGTTGTGATACCATAATAGGAATAAAGGACTTGATGAATGATGTTTGATAATTTCTCCTGGAAGTATTTCAGTACTGATAACAAAAGATATATTTGGCCCACTGAGATCATGCCCATTAAGCCCAAAGCAAGCTCGGAGCTCGTACGTTTACTAAAGAGCTAAACGACCACAGAACACACACCCACGAGGTCGCCACAAGCTAACAAGGCCATTGTGTTGACGAGCTCCAAGCGAAAAACCCTACAAGGACCATACGGAATACCAGTACTATGGTGTGATGTGGTCCAACAAACCTAAGGGTGGCTGCAGGCCATGCCAAATTCCCATCATGAGACCACCACGTTACCACTGGTCCCCACGATCTTCTCTAAATGCATTATATAAGAGTCACACTATGAGAATAAGAGGGTAATTTCTTCTCATCACTTTCTTCATCTTCATCCTTCTCTTTGTTCCCTGAAAAATGATTTTAGCAACGGAGAGGTCTCGCCGGTAAACCGGCCGACCCATCTGACTTTCTTTTGTCTTACAGTTCTCAAAGGAGTATCGTTGTTGGATCCCGTTATCAAATTAGAGCGGTGAGAGTGTATCCTTCATTCGAAATCCAATTTGAGCAAATCTTGAGGTTATGTCAGATAAAAATGGAGATAAGGGACCTAATTTTATCACTCCTCAACCGGTGATAAAAGCTCTGAGAGAATTAGGGGGGGCTAGCACCCTTAATCCTCCACATCCTCCTCCACCTCCTCCGCCCCAATGTTAGATACAAATGGAAACGTCATGTCGTTTGTTAATCTAAAACCGGTGTTTGATGCACAAATAGACGCGATCCGAGAAAGATCCTAAGATCCGGACACGTGATATTTAGCAAGCATAACAAAACAACTTCTGCACACACTAACTCGTGTACCAGACTCAGTGAATTCAATAAACATGCAATAAGAGCTTTCCGACGCGATGAGGAGTCCCAACATCATAGGAGGCAATACACTGTTAGTGTGCCCAGGTTGGAGACAAGGAAGCAGAGCTATGTATATCAAATGGAAGGAAAGCGACCATGCCCCGAGGTGAACCTTCATTCCAATACCTTCATCTTCGGCAAGCGAGGTGAAAGAATGGGAAGCCAAAACCATGCTCGCATTTCGAAAAACAAAGATCGTTGCGCTAGTAAAATTAAAGAAGATCGTCAGGAGTCTAAGTATTGCGAACAAGCCTCGGGATACAAAAGGAAACATCCAAACTAGGATTACTCATCCGTTTCTTCGGCGTCCTTGATTTTCCTCCACTTGCTCGGGGGCAGCCACGTTCTCTCCCTCTCTAGCCATGTGTACAATGCTCCTTCTCAATGATCGTCGCTTGCTCTGATACCAACTGTAATGGGTCTAGACTTTGTCTCATTCGGCACTTAGACAAACTCGCTATCAAGAGTTGCTAAGTAAGCCTTTAATGTGACTTTAGGTGTTAAGCGGAAGCTTTAGTGTTCACTTGGATCAAAGAGAGGCTCAAAGAGAACATTTGGAGTTTGGGAATTGTTGTTGTATTACAATGGAATACAACTAATACAAAAAGAGGTTACAATACTTGATGGATGCTTATGTTTCATTCCATGCTCTACAAAATGAGGGGAAATGGGTTTTTATAGCCATTTCACCTCCATTACATGTGAACTACATTAATTTGGAATATTCCTAGGATAATCTAGTCAATTATTGCCTAAATATCTCTTAAGGTCTGTTAGAGTAACCTAGAATACACTTGAACCAAAAAAATCCCGTAACTAGGCAAATCTAGAGATTTCTGAGCTTTGGCAACGGTTTCTTGGGTCTTTGGCGACGATTTTCAGTGTTGCTGGATGCTTCTGGAACCTGTAGCAACACTTCTGGGCATTGCAAATGGGCTTGAATCTGTTGGGCAGCAGTTTTGACGGGTTGGGCTTGCTCTTTTGCCCATTTTGCACCTTGTTTTGGCCTTTTAGCCAAATTTTCACTTAAATCATGCATGGGACTCCTCCTTAAATATTCGACATCCCTCATGAGTCGGGCTAATCCTCGAGAGAGTCTTTTTAAGTTTGCCTCATCGCGCAGCTTTGTGTCTTTTTTCTCGCGATTCGCCCTTCGTACGTCTTCCTTCTCACGGGGGCTGATTTCATTTGCGGGACAAGATTGGAGGGGAATAACAATAAGGTGACTTCATCATGAACCTTTTATTGAATTTTTGTACTGGTGGGGTCCCTTGACACATAGCTACAGAAAAGTAAACATGATCTTTATGTATTTGTTTTTATTTTGGCCTCTGGCCACTTTTTCTTATACATGAATGGATGCTCGCGGTAAAGTAAATATTGGTTTTGCATGTCTTGATGCGTTTATTACTGCAGAAACAAAAACATGCTCCTAACGAGTGACACTGCCCAGCTCCGAACCCAACAAGCCTCTCTACTAGCCATCATATAGGAATGACACCACCCGATTGTGAACCCCGTGAGCCTTTCCCATCTAGCCATCCTATGAAAATAAAACCAACTGGCTCCTAACCTGATTGGGTCTTTGTCAATGCAGCTAGACTCAAAACAATAGAAAAATAACCACCAAGATTACGATAAAGTAAGGTCACGGTGAAAGTCTTATACCACGAAGAGACACACTGACAACAACAATGACCATTTAAACATGCAAGAAATTAAGTTCAAGTATTATGCGTTGAGGGATCATACAAAACGGCTGTCAGATGCCGTTGATTAATTGGAACAGACTCAATGATGATATTGGTCTTCCACAACCAGAATCGATTACCCATAACTAATCTCGGTCGTTTTTTTATCGGTCACCGTCAGTTGACTGTTACTCTCCTTTGTAAACACCTATTTTCGTCCAGTATAATTTTACATTATGGATTAACATGCTCTAAAAGTGGCCTACTTTGTGAACGTCTCCCAATTTTGATCTATAAATAAAAAAATGTGGAGATATGTTATACGTCCATATATTGATGTTGATATTTGTACAAATATAATAATAACCTAAAAGAAAATATTAAATAAGGGTCTTATTGTTTACTGATGGAAATATAAAGCAAAATAGAATATATTTGAGATTTGATTCAAGTAAAATTCACTCTACCCCGAAGAGCAGCCCAATCACAAATTCAATGGATACAACCCATTACCCAAATGCATACAACCCAATTACAGCTAAGAATCAACTTGACAAAAAGCCCCTCGTATAGTGTAATTCACTAAACAGCCCTGCCCTCATCTATAAAAAGGGGATTTTATATACGGTATCGGGTCCTTAAGAATACCCAAAGATCCAATGACTCACATCTTTTTGGATAATATTAACTTAATAAAAAATAAAAAGAGTGTGAACTCTCAATTCATGAAAATCATTGTATGTATGGTACTCTTAAGGACCCAGTATCATATAAAAATTCCCCATGCACCGCTAAACAGGGAGGGCAATTTATAAAAAGGATCTGGTCCCTATAAGGTCCAAATAATTCAATGGTTGATATTTTTTATGTGACTTATCTATTTTCAGTTTTCAATAATTTAAATATTCAACTGAAATGCTGAGTCATTGGATTATTTGGTCCTAATTGGACCGGATACATTGTAAAAAAGCTCAAACGGTATTTTATATAAAGGATCTTGTCCCTATAGGGTCCAAATAATCCAATGGTTGATATTTTTTATGTGACTTGTCTATTTTCAGTTTTCAATAATTTAAATACTCAACTAAAATGCTGAGCCATTGCATTGTTTGGTCTTAATTGGACAGGGTGCATTGTAAAAAGGCTCAAACGGCAATTTATAGAAAGGACCTGGTCCCTATAGGGTCAATAATGAATTTCAGTAGTAAATTCAGGGAGGTTCAACCTGAATAGGAGAAAGCAAAGTGCTCCTTATCAAAAAATGGCGGAAAACATAATCCTAAAGAGTTGTAATTTAGTTGTAGTTGGAAAGAGGTTCTCTTTCCTTTCAAACAAATTAATTTGATTAGAAAGAGGTACTCTTTGTAGTTCTTTAACACCCCCTAATTTGATTAGAAAGAGGTTCTCTTTCTGTAACTAAAACTAATTTGAGCCACAGACAATCAAATTAATGAGTAGAGCAAAGAACTATTCTGAAGTACACAGAGATCTTGGCACACGCGAAGTTTTCTACTTTTAGGTTTATCTCGTTACTCTCTTCCTCCTCGCACTTATTACTAAACTAATGGTACTTGAGTATAGGAACACTCTCATAAACATACGCCTATTTAGGTTAATACAGTATCAAATTAAAAAGCTTCACAATCACATATCAGTTCATGTTAGGGTTTACAAAAAGGCAAGGTTTAAATGACGAAGTCTCACACGGGTGAGAGAAATTAGGCGAAGAGTACCAGGTATATTTGAAATAAAATATCAGAAATGAAAATGCAGAAAGGAAAAATTAATACACTTGAAACCTCCCAAAGCACCAGGTATATATCAATGCTACCTCTTAGCCTGGGGCATTTACAAATACTATATCTAAAAAGGAACTATAATAGAAAACATTTGTCCTCTAATTTAAAACGGATTTTAAGCCTCATATGTTTTCCCTTAAAATTCTAATCAATATAGGTGTTCATGTTATAAACACATGGTTCCGATGTTGGATTCGTTTTCTCTAGAAAGCCTCTTTCATCAGTCTAAACGAATAAAGCTCGTTCATACTCCCTTCAAATAGGATATAGAATCGCATACGAAGTTCATGGAGAAGCCAAGAAAACCAAAACGCAGAGAATATAGAGGACAACATATAAGGGTGCGAGTTTACCACAAGTAGAATCCCCTCCATTGAAACCCCAGCGTCGTTCCTCTTAAGTAATCGAAGACGACATACAACCTCAATAGAGGATCGGTGGTCCTTAATTTCTACAAATGCAAAGTTAGAGATTCATGTAGTTGTAATGAACGAAAGAAAGAGAGATTAGTGGGAATCAGCTAAAAAAGAAATATGTTATTCATTAAAAGTTACCGTTGTGGCATTGACGAGAATTCCTCGCTTAAAACGTCCACAACTAGAGAAAATAAGACACATTTGTAGGGCAAAGATAGGTTTTGGCCATGAGAAGAGACTGAATTAGGGATTTGGTAAACTTTTACCAACCATAATTTGATACGTGGTAATGAGAGGGCTGAGAGATATACACTTTTATCAAGTTCAGGGTTAAGTGAGACATTTGTAATTATAGGGTGCTGAGGGTGATAGATATATTCATGGTTAATAAAACCTGACCGGACCGGCTAGTTAAACTGGTTCAACCGGGAACCGACAATGATTCCAGTCCGGTTGAAAAAAAATAACGGTTCAAAGAAGAACCGGATTTGACCATATCGAACCGGTCAGAACCGGTTGGCCGAATTGAACCTGTTTGAAAAAAAATCAATCCTTTTATATTTATAGCAATTAATTTACATTTATTATTTTTTACTTTCTATATTGTTGATATGGTAAACTAAATTAGCTTAAATCTTAATTACTTTACATATACATTAATGGAAATAAAACAATTCATTATTAATTAGTATTAATTACTTCATTTATTTTAAAGACATTTATTACTTGAAACATAATATTATGTCATAATTATTGTGTTTATTTATATGGTATAATTGTTATCCAAAATTACAAAGTAATATAAGTGAGAATCAGTGATTACTATTATTATTTTCTACCATAAACATTTGTATATTGTTGTAAATGTATCATAATATTATTGCGATATTTATTTATATATTTATTTTATATTTATATAATTTATGTCTGATGAATAAATATTTTTTATATATAAAAGTAAGTAACCGGTTGAATCACGGTTAGAACCGGTTGAACCATGAAAACCGTGAACCGTTAGGTTCACCGGTTGACACTCGATCCGGTTTCAATAACATTGGATATATTCACTGTATATACATGTAATTGTCTAAATAGGGTTATATTTGTAATTGTGTACACCCACTACAAGAAAAAACGCAATCTGCAACGGAATTTCCGTTGGAACAACTGTTTTGCAATGGAATTACAACGAAATAAATCCGTTGCAATATTGCTTCTTACAGATCGATTTGAAAGTGATACCAAAAGTCGTTTAGCCAACACTTTTTTGTTTTCTGCTGACATAAAAAGCCACAAAAGTCGTTGAAACGGACTTTTTTGTTTTCTGCTGACATAAAAAGTGTCGGCGTAGGTTGTTATGGTAACGTTTTAACTCTGCCACAAAAGGGCAGGTAGCTAACCACTACTACTTCCCTTTAACTCTGCCACTAGATGCAAGTATTTTGGCATAAGATAACAATACAAAGCAAAGTATAAAAGTTGGAAAATTTTATAACAAGTTGAAGCAAATAACGGAAAATGCAGCAAGCAAAAAAAAAAAAACAACATAAATTATAAAATAGATATAAAAACAACTTAATTTATTCAACATATGCTTGTGCTTAGTTACACATACCTTGATACTTTGGGTGTACATAGAACCACCTTTGAGAACCACTTTAAGTTTAGAAGTAGAAGAATTAATACACAACCTGCACAAAATAATTTTCATTTTCATTGGAGTTGCTTACAAAATGAAAACAAAAGGCTAATAAATGGTTCAATATCGCTATGTTCTCTTAGCTACAAACAAAGCAAGTACCATGAGTTAGCTCTTTCTAATTAAAAAAAGAAACACATGCCAATACCTTGTGTAAGAGAGATGGCAATTAAAATGACCCTTCCTAGAGCATAAAGAGCTTAGTTGTATATCTACAAGCAAGAAAAACCGAGACGCGTGATTAAATAAATGTACTAATGTGTAAATTTAATGAGTTGGTACTCACTCATAAACATCATAATTAGTCAAACTAATGTTCTACAAAGGGAATAAGATAAAATATACAAGAGCTATCATCAGTTTGAGTGGATATATTTAGTTTGCACGCATACAAGGGATACAAATGACACTAAACATTTCATTTAAAAGTAGAAGGCATATGTGATTGTTGGATAATGATCCAAAAAGAAGATAATCATTCATGTTAAATTGACCAAGAAAAAGAATAAAAAGGTAAATAAAAAATGAGCAGTATAAAAACGAAATAACCTGGAGTTGGAGAAAACTGAGCTATAAAAAACTAGAGTATCCCTGATATTTTGACCGAATGCATCAATGACCAAACAATTGCAGTAGCAAAGAGCTCCAAATCAACACTGAAAGACAACAGGACACCAACAGAAATTATGTCAGCATACTCTTGACTATGAAGATGAACTAAATAGGAAGCTAATATTTAGGCTTAATTTACAAGTGACATAAAAACAATTAAAGTTGACTAATAGCATCTAAGAAGCCAACAATATGCCATATTAGAGCTTCAACTCTGTCACATTCAAACAAAATTTGGATCTAAAAAAAGCTTATATATTTAGCAATTTCACATCAATAAATCACATTAAACACAACCATTTTTCAGCAGATTAGTTATTTTCAGGTGTGGAATATATTTTGGAGCATCTCACTAATTTTACCAAGTAAAATTAAACTCTTCACACTAAAAAAATGTTCTCATGCCACAATAAGAAAGTGGGTGGATATACTTCCTTAAGGGGCTTTTAGCTCCACAACTTAATAACTGAACTTGAGAGCTAATTTAGATGATGAATATACTTCCTTAAGGTGCTTTTAGATGCATATTAGTGAGAAGCGAACCACAAATCGTCAAAATAAGATAAAAAGTTTTTGGGCAATAATAAAATAAGAGAAACATACACAGGCAATCAAGGACAAGCAACTCAACATGCATTTAAATTTTCATAGCATCAAAATTACCGAGATTCAGCACAACAATAGGGTAACAACTCTCCACACACTTAAAGCCATAATTGTCCTCAATTATATAAAAAATAGAATGCTAAAACCGAAGGACAAGGAAAGAGATAACCCGGAAACAAGGGAGATGTCACGAAGCAGCCTATTGTTGCTGCTTGAGCTGCTGAAAGAGTCTTCATAAGGTGGTGAAGAGAGGGCTGGTCTCGTTTAGCTGCTGGATGTGCCAAGGAGCAGTGGGCTAGTGGTACAAGCACTCTGAGGACTTGCACTCTTTGAAAACAACATTTTCAGCTTGGTCTATGGTAACAACCAACTTTATATTTGTTAGATTTTGCAAAGCACAAGATATATAGAACACGTAACACTCTGATAAAAATGAAGCCTAAACATATCGAACTTACTCCAAACTAGATAATCTCCAAAAAATTCACCATTACCAAAATCAATAATATCACAGGCAAAACTCATAATAGAAAAATACATAGGAAAATACATCACAGACCCAACATCAGTTACAGACCCAAATGAAAAACAATCAATATGGTAACATCAATTAGCTCTTTCCTAAAGACAAAACTCCCAACCAAAAAAAAAAACGTAGGAAACTACAAGTTAGAAATGGTCTAAATTAAAAATTCTCATCAATTCCTAACTCTTTCACAGTAATTAAATTCATGAATTTAAAATCTAGGTATTCAGAAAAAATTGACTTTAGAACACTTGTTTACCTTTAAAGAGTAGATGTGGAGATTTTTCTTTGAACCGTAGATAGAAGGCTGCCTTATTGGGTGTGCAATTTCCAGTGAGACCGAAGGATCTGGTTTCGGAGAGGACAACAACCGAGGAACAGTGGCAGTGGAGATGAGGCGGCAATGTCTGCCCAAGGGGATATTGGATTTCCCATCGAAGCAGAAGGTAGCGAAATAGATGTCGCGCAGGCGGGTGGAGAGTGAGAGTTGCGAGTACAAGAAATTTTGCCGGCGTTGAGCACAATGGAGAGAGGCGGCAATGGTTTAGGAGGGAGACCCGATGATACGCTATGTGGAAATAGAGGTCGGGATTCTGGGGTATAAACGACGGTTATTGTTATGTTTTGGTTTGAGAGGAAACAAGAGTCCGGTTATGTTTAATCACATTATTTATTTACTTTTCATTTTTTTAATATTTGTTTCTTTAATGTCATTAACAACAAAAGGATATTTGGCCCAATGCATTGGACTTCCATAATGTTTTTCTAATTTGTCTCTCATCTTCTGAATTTTGAAGTGTGTTTCTTATCCCACTAAACTTGTTAAAATCAAACCTCCGACTTCCTTGATTTTGACTTCTCAAGAGAATGAATATCCATAAACCCATATACTCATATTTGAACCCATCTACCGTACCCAATACCCACCATATACCCTCTTCAATCCAACATGCTCCCACCTTCCACTGCTCGCATCACCGCCCAAAAAAACCGGCGAAAACTATTAAGCCCTCCGGCCACCATCCCAACCGAGCCGCACTTGATTATGCCTCCTACTTCTCCTTTTCCGGCTCCAAATTCTTCAATTCTACCACCTTGCTTTTCTTTTTCTCGCCGAAATTCGAATTCGCCACCGGAATGCTCTACCTCCTAAATCCATGGATTCTTCAATTTCGGCTTCATATTAGAATTAGGAACCTCATTAATGAGTCTCGTTGAAGATACTGGGTTTCTCGGGGTAGGGTTGGTGGAGAAGAAAGCCTGAATCTTCATCGAAACCCAAAACGGCCATAGCAATTCCGGCGAGGGTTCATCTACTAAATGATGAGGTCTGCTAAATTCGGCATTTAACGAAGGTAATTCGGTCGGAAAAAATGGATTCAAAGGAAACGGAAATTGGACCGGAAGAGTTTGGGCTGAGCAAGGAGACGATTAAAAAGTTTTGCCGGCTTGAAATTCTCTTACTCGCTGGGAATTTTCTCGACGGGACGGTTCCAGTTCAATTGGTAAGAGATTTGCGTTAGCCATAATTTAATTTGGATTTTTTTGATTAGGCCTTTATTTAATTTAATTTGTGGGTGGCGGGTTTTTTGGGTTGTGTGACAAATACTTTCATTAATCGGCTATCGATCATCGAACCAAACTGGCAGATCATCGTGATAAGTGTTATTTCTCAATTCTTTTTCCTCGCTTCTCCTTAATTCTTGAAAAAAGAATAATAACATAAGAGTTATTGTAATATAATATCCTTTTCCATTATTTTCTCAATTTTGATAACTTACGAACTTAAAAGTAAAAAGTATGCTGTAAAAAATTTAAAAGGAAGTCTTATTTTTTAGTTGTATTTACAAGTATGTCTACTGAGATAATTTTGTTTATAATTTAATCACAGTTTGACTATCATTCCTCCTAGTAAGTATATTTAGTGGGATATGAATTATGGTCTCCTCTCATTTACTCAGTCTGCGTTGTCAACTGAACTACATCCTTATAATCTGAAATAAAGCTTTATAATAGTATCGATAAAGGTATGCATCCGATACCTTCTTTCAAAAGGATTGGAATCACGTGTTGATTAATATGTATCTAATATATTTTGGTATCACGCACAAGGAGAATTAACTATAAAATAGATATAATTAGGAGCATAAGGGCACATGTCATATGAATTATAATGTGTAATTAATTACTTAATATTACTTAAATTAAGACAAGAGGTTAATTATGGCTGGCTAAAACGAATCTCGTCATAGTTGGTTTATTAAAACATTTTAATATGAATTTCAGAGATTTTGAAATGATTTTGAAAGTTGAAAACTTATATTACTTCTAAAAATATCACATGTTTCCCAACATT
Organism: Euphorbia celastroides; assembly: GCA_948291685.1. NCBI lineage: Eukaryota > Viridiplantae > Streptophyta > Magnoliopsida > Malpighiales > Euphorbiaceae > Euphorbia > Euphorbia celastroides. The sequence continues at coordinate 4,006 of CAOJBJ011545033.1, read as the reverse complement.
TAAGGAAAAAGTAATCAAATCTCCCAGCTAGGATGCACTTTTGATAATTAAAAGAAATCTCCCCTATTACAAGTTCATAACATATAAACCATGTACAAGGCTCGTTTTCAAGGATAACTATATAGAGAGTCAGGTGTTTGAAACACTGTAGTTAATGATATATGTCCATATGTCCAACTTTATGGTCCTGAAAAACCTCATAAATACGAGAAGCAGGCTGAGACACAACAAAATACAGAAGTCAATGGAAGAGTTTCAAACCACGCCAAATATACAAGCATTTGGGTATGCCAAATAGATCTAACAATAGTAAACCAAAACGCTCTACTAAAAGCATTAAATTTGAAGGCAAAACACATCCGGAGCCTCCTATAATTGGTCCAGAACACCCCTCAGATAACTTGGGGAATCCTCTACTCAATAGAGTTAGAGATTAGTGTATATATATTAGGGTTGTGGTGTACACAAATACAAATTTAACCCTATTTACACAATTACATGCATATACAATGGATATATCTATTACCCCCCGCAAGTTGAGCTGGATTGGAACACACTGCCAACTTGTCACGAAGTACACAAAACCGATTACTCAACAAAGGCTTGCTAAGAGAATCGGCAACTTGATCATCTGTAGAAATGTAACGCACTAGGAGACGGTTGGAGGCTACTTTTTCCCGAACAAAGTGAAAATAAAGCTCTAGATGTTTGGTGCGATTATGAAACACCGGATTGGTAGTGAGATAAGTGGCACTAAGATTGTCACACCACAGTGTTGGCGGATGTGATAATGGAAAACGAATATCCTGCATCAACATCTCAAACCAAGAGACCTCGTATGTCGTCGCGGTGAGAGCTCTATATTCGGCCTCAGTAGAAGACCATGACACGTTCGTTGTTTGTTAGAAGCCCATGATATTTAATTGGTGCCATGAAAAATAGCAAAACCTAAAACAGACCAGCGATCATCCGGGTCACCTGCCCAATCAGAGTCCGAGAATGCCTGATGTGTAAGAGCAGATTGTTTTGTGAACCGCAGTCCGTGGGAAGTGGTAGCCTGGAGATAATGCAAGATGCATATTAAGGCCTAGCAATGAATCTCGGTTGGAGAGTGCATAAACAGCGCAACTTTGTGAACTGCAAACGTGATATCTGGACGAGTGATGGTAAGGTTTTGTAGTCCACCAACAAGACTCCGATAGAGAATGACGTTCGGGAACGGAGAGCTGCTTAAGGCAGAGAGCCGAATTATTATGCTAGCAAGGGTAAGTACACCTTTGGATGTCGTCATGCTAGTTGCACTAAGGAGATCTTGAATGTATTTTCCCTGATGAAGAAACAAGCACTCTGTTGACGAGTGAGCTAAATTCCGAGAAAATAACAGGCAGCTCCAAGATCTTTGATGGCAAATCGAGTTTGCAACAATCGAATGAGCTCCGCCTGAAGAGAAGATTCACTGCTCAGAATTAAAAGATCATCCACATAAATAAGGCAAAACAAGGAAACTGAGCCTCTTCTCATGTAATAAAGAGAGACATCGGCCTTGGATTCCAGACAACCAAACTCAAGGAGAACGTGAGTGAGACGACGATGCCACATGCAGGGTGATTGTTGGAGACCATAAATTGATTTTCGGAGGCGACATAAGAAATGAGGTCTCTTATTATCCACAAAACCTTGGGGTTGCTACATGAACACTGGTTCATTAGGATCGCCATGTAGAAAAGAATTAGACACATCCATGTGATGAATGGTCCAATCAAAAGAAACTACCATAAAAAGTAAGAGCCGAATTTTCGTTGGCTTGACTACCAGGCTGAATGTGTCATGGTAATCTAACCCTAGCCGCCGTCAATCCTAGCCAGCACAATGTCGACCGCCCTTAACACCACCGCAACTCTTTCAACCATTGTCGCTAGATCCTCTTAATCCGCCGGATCCACCCCAAGATAACTTGGGGAACTCTCTACTCAATAGAGTTAGAGATTAATGTATATATATTAGGGTTTTGGTCAATACAAGAAAATAGGAGATTTGCAACGGAAATTGTGCAAGGGAATGTTTTCCCTTGCAGATTTACGAGCTTGAAACAGAATTTGCAAGTGAATATTTTCCCCTTGCAGATTTATTAATATTATAAAAATGATTATTTTTGTAAGGGAATTTGCAACGGTCCATATTTCCACTTCCAAAAAATTTTGGGGAAAGTTTAGAAGAGAAAAACTGCAACTGAATCTGTAAGTACTCGGATTTTCCCTTGCAATTTATTTTAATAAAAAATAAAATAAAAAATTAGAAAAATAAAAATTTAATTATTTTAATTTAGAGAATTTTTTTACTTAGTAAAAAATAATTATTTATTAAATTACAGTAAGCCGAATTAGTTATACAAATGTAATGAGTTTTATAAACAATAGACTAATTATAAATAAGAATGAAAATTTTATTGTTCAAAATATCCTGGCCTAATGCATCGAGACCCCCCTGAGGTTGTCCCGATTTACCCCTCGTCTCCCTGAATTTTGAAATGTGCCTCTCGTCCCCTGAAGTTGTAAAAAACGCATTTAGGAATTTAGGAGGTAGAGCATTTCGGTGGCGAATTCGAAATATGGTGAGAAAAAGAAAAGCAAGGTGGTGGAATTGAAGAATTTGGAGCCGGAAAGGGAGAAGTAGGAGGCATAATCAAGTGTCGCTCGGTTGGGATGGTGGCCGGAGGGCTTAACATACGCCAGTATTTTTGGGCGGTGATGTGAGTAGTGGAAGGTGGGAGCATGTTGGATTGAAGAGGGTATATGGTGGGTATTGGGTACGGTAGATGGGTTCAAATATGGGCACATGGGTTTATGGATATTCATTCTCTTGAAAAGTCAAAATCTCACCACATCAGCACCATGTCAGCTTCAAGGAGGTTGGAGGTTCGATTTTAACAAGTTCTAGGGGGTGAGAGGCACACTTCAAAGTTCAGGGGGGCAAGGGGCATATTGGGACAACCTCAGGGAAGTCTCGATGCATTACGCCTTAAATAAAAGATCTTACAGAATATCAATACAGAGGATGTTTGTAGGAACAGTGAGTAAATCAGAAACAGCTGAACCTAGCCTCATACGCTTACAATTAAAAAGAAACCAACAACAATGAACACAACTATAAAAGACGTCCTCTGATCCAGACACACCTTCAAACACAAACTTGTTACGCCGAGACCACAATGAATGGATGATAATCTCACAATCCATAAAGATCATATTTAAGTATAATACAAGGCATTTTTTTATTTTTGAAACATGTTAAAAAACACTAAACATATTCAAAGCACGTGAAAGAAATTAATGGAAAAGATTCTCCGCATCTGGAGGTCGCGTGTTTGATTCACCCTCACCGCACCATTTGATAACCAAGCTTTCCTGAGTTCAATCTCGATGGAACCTGTAAGATTAGAAAACACCGTTAAGAGACGGGTCGGTTTTCTGACTAGACCTCTCCGACAGTCAAATCAGTATCTCAAATGAAGGGCTTATATTTTTAAGAGGAGGAAGAAGTTAGTTACCTCATTGTTGAGGGAATGGAGCTTATATAACTGTTAGATTAGAAAAAGGCATATCACAAAAATATGCTTGGAAAAAAAAGCCCAATCTAAAACCCTAGATAACTCTTGGTACAACAGCCTTTTGGAAGAATAAAAAACATTCAAATACGCCATTTTCACGTTTTTACAAGCTTTCATACTTTCGGCGAAACTCGCTATCCCGACTTCGACGTCAACTCTCCCTATTTTGGCGCCGCTAGCTCCAGTTCAACTCCGGCTTGGGATTTCACCAACCACCAAGGCGGCGGCGGTTTCAGAGGTGAATCCAGATTCAGCCGAGCTATTTGCGGTGCGACGATTACAATTTCTTCAACGAAACGCTGAGTTCTGTGGACAAGACTGTGTGCTCAATTGGGGATTTTAATGGCGGAAATCGGAGTTTACTTGGGGCAAATTCGATGGATCTGGTGAGGAGTTTGA
>CAOJBJ011544203.1:0-14865 GCA_948291685.1 Euphorbia celastroides | reverse complement strand
GTACAAGAATACAAGTTTACAAAAGGCAAGTATACACCAGACAAAAGTTGCATAGATGAATTAATGAATTTTCTGACTTGGAACTTTGCATTTCAACAAACAAAACCACAACCATAGCCACATCAATTTACCTTGCTGAAGGTGTGGAGAAATCGATAGTGCAAAGAACTGCACCAAGTTCTGGAAAATGCACCAGCAACATTTCAATTCTATTGACCTCAATAAACTTTTCAACAAAATTCAATATTTGCACTACAGAGAACAGCTGGTGCTTGATCTGGCTGATACACACAAAAAATGTGGTGCAGCCTAGTCACAATTCAGAGCTGGAGGGAACTTGGATTTTAATAACTGTTTCAAACAAAAAAATTTCAGTTTGCAAAAAGCAGTCATAAAAAGAACTATAGCATCTGCTCACGTGCAAATTATGCAAGGGAAAAGAAAAATTGTCTTTCAAGCATGGAATTCAATTTAATGCAAGAAAATAAGAATCTGACCTTGTAAACATACTTTTTTCGAAGTTTGATCGCTGTGCACACACATCTTTTGACATGGATCTTAAGTAGTTTATCATTGAAGATCTGCAGTTATTTAGAAACTCAGGGGTCAATAAAACTGAAATTATGTTCAATCTCAATCAGTTTGAGGTTAGCTCACGATTAACCTTCACCATTCTCAATTTCGATAACAATAATAGTTAAGCTAATCAACAACTATTAGCTATTTGCATGTTGATCGAAATTTGCAAAGATCAATTAGACTTTCATCACAAATCTACATATTAAACTAGTAACCAGAAGGGCTACATAATCCCATGGTAAAAATAGTAAAATGCATAAGAAAAGTTACGGCTATGCCACTAACACAAACTAAGAAAAATACACCAAATTTAACATCTTGCTTTTTCCTGAAGAAAGAGCCAAAATCTTTTAAAGATGAATCGCAGAAACTATACATGGCTGAAACTCACTCAAGTAACAAGTGTGTTGTTCCACTAGTAAACCATTATATCACGAGTGAGAAATCCGATGAAAAAAGTAAGAATGACGCCATTGAAAGCTACACACTGCTCTAACTCTTATTGGGAAAAAAGGTACCACACACAACTTTGTAGCAGAAAACAGATTTATTTAAATGCAATTACCTTTATCATGTCATCAATCGATCGAGTTTCTTTAATGATTTTATAGCGGTTCAAAATAAGAATTGATGCCACACAGAAGACAGGTAATTCATCGTCCCCCTTCTTAGCTGATGAGACTACAGTGCTAATCTGTAGAGGCCGACTTTTTGACCAAAAGCTCCTAGTCAAACCGCAAAACGGGTAAGCTGACACAGACTTGATTGCATTATCCTCCTCATATACAGAGTTCTCAATGTTTCCATGTCCTGTTTCTCGGCCATTTGAGCTACCATTACCATTTTCCTTGTTTTCTTCGGTCATTTCCACTCCATAACTGACTGGGTGATGTAACACCAGAGCCTCCAAGCAATTCCCTTCCAAATCACCAGCCAAAGATTCATCAAAATCAGCAGCCCACATCATCTGCATTAAAGAAAATTTTGTGTTGTGTTGGTTGCATCATCATTGAATGCCATTTCTCATTTTTCAAGGGTTTAAGAATTTGCTCATCAAGAAGCACTGCTACAAAATGCCACTGGGACAAGAGCAAACTTCACATCGTTAAAAAAACTGATAGAATTTCCTGTTACAGATGCCATATTAACCTATAATTGGCTGTCAATTTTGCTGATAACAAGTTATAGAATAAATGCCCTTCATCATAATTAGTTATATATCATTCATGACAAGAAGAGTCTTCTTTAATCGAGAATCCTCGTACATGATTGATGCAGAAAATATTAAGCAATATTTGGCCCTTTGGAGCTGTCAACGATCTAACCCATCATCTAATACGAGTATCACTGTTTTCTTTTAAATAATGTCAGAGCTAAAAAAAAAGACAAGGGTTATACTGGTACAGAAGTGTTCTGTACCACACATCATTCCCTAAAGGAAACAAATCATAATTTGGGATGAATCATTCTCCCGAGTTTTCATCGCTAATAAATTTGGATGACCTATTGATTTGAAAAGAGAAAAACAAGAGACGGTTCTACCACTCCAGAAATAAAGTAAAATACTAACTCATAATAACAGAAATTATGTATACATGTGTGTGTGTGTGTGCGTGTTCTTGTGTGTGTCTATCTATATACATAGACGTACACACACAGAGTTTAAACAAATCACTCATATTTTCAGTTTGAATTTTTTAACAGATGCTATTTCTGCAAATGGATTTTGACGTGAATATTGTAGCGCCTCAAGCGACAGTATTCAAGTACCTCAAGTTTTAGCATAAAAGCATACTTGCCCAGGTGCTAGGTGCTAGACACACCCCCCAACGACAGGGGTCCTCAATCATAGGCGAATTGAATAAAAACATAATAAATGATGCTGCAAATTCAAATTATAAAAACAAAAGAAAATGTTAACAGAAAATCCTAAGATTAAAATATTCATTCCTGATAATTTAAAACTACAAGTCCACAACTAGTAAAATCCTCTTCAATCATCAAGATTGCAATCAAAATCAACATATTCCTCATCTTCATTAGAATCACTCTCGAATTCTTCATCTATTAGCATCTTTTCTGTATCATCTTATTCAACTTTATCTTTGGATTATAATGGAATAAAGCAAAACGACTCATCAGACCATTTGAACTTGTTTTATTATGAAGTTACGGATAGCTGTTGCGACTCCACTCTAGGGTCAATTGGAAACAGCCTCTCTGTTATCGCAGGGGCAAGGCTGCATACCCCCGAGCCCACCTTACCCCCCTTGCGTGGGAGCCTTGTTAGGCATTGGGATAATGTTGTTGTTGATGTTGTTCAATGTGTAAAGAACTACCAATAATACAAACTGAAAGAAAAGATTGAAAAAAGCATGTCACAGTATTGTTATCGTCTTAAAGACCTAGATGCAGAGATCACTAGTACATCAGATATATATTCTACACATGGCAATTCCTGGTCATACTTCACATGTTTAAGCAGTTAAGACATGGTTGCAAGCTAGCTCAGATATAACAAATTTATACGCAAAATCATACAGTTGTAATTAAACCTAATTAACTAAACCAAATATTAGCCTATAAAAACAATTCTGTTTCTTTGTTCTCCAATATTAGATTGAACGACAGTATCTGTGCTTATGAAGTGTGCAAACAAAAGTCTCATGCATGCTACTAATCTATTACCGGAAATTTGGGAATCTTCACCTTATTGTGTTGATAGGTGTAGAATGATCGAACAGCAGCTTAGTTTGACTGGCTGGACTAGAGGAGCTCAAGCAGATGAGGCAAACTTTTTTTTTTTGACAAAAAGGGGAAACTAAGTTAAAAGTACTCCAAAACAGGAAACGTTATGATAAAAAAAACTTAAATAGAAATCATTATGTGCTAAACATCTAAGCGGGCGCCTTGCTAATGTAGGGCACTTTGCATCGCACAAAATATGCAGTAACCTAATTCACAAAACCTTATCAAGCTACACATTCTAGAGAAAACATCATCTACTTTTTTTGTAGCATCACATATAATTCCATTACTAGAAGCAATAAACATGAACTGCTAAAGTAACTATGTGGTTATCGTCATAAGAATACCAACAACTCAAAGAATAAAAGACACTGCAAACAACACAAGCCCGCCCCATTCAAAAGTACGGAACCATGTTTTGGAAGATGAGGTTTCATATAGATTCAGGAAGAACATGAAACAAAATGCTTTCAAATACATTAACAAAGAAGAAATTAAAAGGAAGAAGAGGACAGCGTGATGTAAACACCCCCTAATGGCGAAGTTACAACCATTATTAATGAGAATCTGCAAACAGTGGCTTCTTTGCTTCTTCGAAAAGAAACAAACAGCTCTGTGAACATTTTTTCCAACAATCTTCTCGAGCTACGAAAGGAAAAATAAATTAAATAGCAAAACATCGGTATGCATTTGCTTAAGGCGACAAAAACTACAGGTCCAGGAAAAACCAGGATATAAATATATACTAACAAATGGTACCAAGTATATAAACACATAATAAACACCAGAAAGTTGCTTTAGTAAATTGTACAAGAAGATGACTCGAAAACTACAAACCTCCCACATCTGAATAGACTCGTTGAAAGATAGCTCCCGACGGAAAAGCACCATCAGCATTCGAAAAGCAAAAAGGAGGCTTTCAGCACCTATTCGTGACAAGTGCGCAAACAGTTCTCTATCCATTAATTCCAAGATTTGCCACAGTCCTTTCAATTGGTTCATAACTCTAGTTGGTCCTTCCATCTGAAAATTATCGCGCTGAAAAGGTACAAAAAAAAACTTATGTTGAAGAAGAATGTTAGGCTCCTTAGTCAAAAAGTAAGCACTAATAAATAGTACCATTCTTCTCAAAAGCATCTCAAAGCACCAAAATGCATCGCCGTCATCCTCAAAAAGCACAACAAATGGAGATAGCAAATCACTCATACCTTATTGACAAAAAAATTCAAGCAAAGACTATGATCATCCTTCCAATCCAGAATTTAATGAACCAAAATGTAAAAGACAGCTAAGAAATGTTAATACAATAAAAATTCCATTATTATGAAGGCATTGTGTTGTATAAGAGTTGAGAGATAGAAATGCAACCACCTTGGCAGTAACCAGTCGCAGGATCAACCCATGCATAGACAGCAAGTATATCGGACATCCGTGCTAGATTTTTTTTATCTTCATAGAACTTGAGATCAATATCAGTCCGTACCACATCAACAACTGAAAACAAAGTACTGTCAGTCTACAAGAACACTGTTAGAGAAATCCATGACACCCGCTGCATTTGATATTATTCACAACAGGCTACCTATTTGGTGCAATGTCCAAAGCCATTCAGACACCCTGTCTTCAGCAGAAGCCCCTCCTGGAGGTGGTGCATTTGAGGAGGTTGTTTGCGGGGCATCTGATATTCTCAGTCCGTTCACCAATTCTTTTTCATAATTCTGGTTATTGGACCGTAATAGAGGTTTGTGATCATCATAATGGACTAGTTCAATTTCAGAATTTTCGTGATGTGACCCATTCTTAGATGGTGAACCACCGGACTCGATGATTAAATCCATGTCACTATCAATCTGAAAACTATAAAATCTTTCATTCTGAGATCTCAATTGCTGTTGTCCCGAAGATTCAGCATCATGGCAAGAACACTCTATATTTTGACCTTCTGGATTAAATAAATCTGTGACAGGTAAAGCAGGGGAATTGAAGATACTTCCTTCCCGATATTTTGATGCATAGGTTGCATCGCCTCTTCCAAGGTAACTACCATCACATGTGCCGGAATCAGGCAAGAAACAAGACGAGTCATCTGCTCCTTCACCCGTGCTTTCCCTAACAGTAATTAACTCTTTCAAATCACTAGAACTTTCCCTTTCACGTGCACATGATGGTTCTGTACAATTATTATTACAATCCTTGTGATTTTCTGAATTACCAGCAGTATCAACTGAAGCTCGTCTACTCTTAACTTCAGCTTCCCCTCCCACTTCAATCTTTGACGACATCCTCACGTCCATAACCTTAGATCCCACGACATATGCAAGGACACCAGTTCCAACACTTGAATGCATTGTTTGGCATTGCTGAACTAGGTTATTATAACGCTCCCTGCACAGAAGATTTCCTAAGCCTTCCTTCATAGCATAACATGGAAAAAGTTTTAAAATGTAGTAGAAACTAGACAGATTATCAGCTCATACAACTTCAAATGGTTAATTCACCCGAAAACATAATACTTCCTTCATATATATAACGATATTCATGTCAAGTATCACAAAGTACAAGGATTAAAAATATAATATTTGTGATCCATGAAGAGGATAAGCAAAAGATGAGAATCACAAGAAAAAAATGAGACACATTATCTAACTCAAATCAGAAATAATCTAAAGCTATACTTGACAAAGACAAAGCTATTACTTTTGAACCAAAACAGCTAATAAGTTGAAGATTTCTCTTATGAAATATGAATGACTACTGCTCACAGCATCACAAAACAGACAATACACATCATGTTAGCATGGGGCTACATTCAAATAACAATTGCACTTATAATGAGAATACTGGTGAGTTTGCTTGACAAATTGATTACAGTCAGTTCGAGCTCATTCTCTAATTTCTTCATTGAAGAAGCCAATTGTTGATGAGACTCATGACCTTCTCCCTCTCTGACACACTTGTTACCAATATTAGAATCATACAGATCATAACAGATCTCAAATATAGTGCATCAATAGTAACATAGAAAAATCAAATAAAAATCCACTATCTTAAATCTTAATAACTAATATGTGACATGCTTTTAACTTAATTTTATTCATGACTGTCCAGCTTATATGAGTTTAGTTTGGGCCCTGCGTAACTATTACAGGTTTTATCAGCTCTTCAATGTTGAGCTCAAACGTAACAGGATTTTCCAGATTTCACCCAATCAGAACTGCATATAAATAAAAAGCACAAGGAGGATTTTGGGCAAAGGATAATTCATACAGTCAAAAGAATCGAAAATGAAATTATGTTTCATCACATATTTTTAATTAAAGTTGTACCAAGCTGAGTAGAAACAGGAGAAGAGAACTTTATTGCATAAAAATATTAAGCGTAATAAGTCTGACCTTCGAGCAGTCCTCAGTTGCCTTCGGCACTCTGCAGTGCTTCCCAATGCATAACAACCCAGCAGAAATTCCCAAACTTCTGCCCTGATAGTTGGATCCACCCCCTACCATGTGCAACAAAAGATTCACTAGAGTCCTATGGAAGTCATAGGTACTGAATATGATAAAGAAAAGAACAAAATTCATTAGGAAGGTGCATGGCAAGAGATTGAATGCCTAAGTAATTATCAATATCAGTTAAATTACATACAAAAACCTCAAAAAACAAAAGAGAACAGGCTGGAACATAACTGTTCAAGGCATGAGGCCCAATAAGGCACAAGGGGGGAAGATACCCCCGAGGTATAAAGGGCAGGAAAAGATAATTCAAGCAGACTCAATAATGCATAAGTTCTAAGCAGTTCTGGTTCCAAAGATACAACTAGCATGCTTCTCAAGCAGGCAAATGAATTTATATGAGCTCAACATTTTTACCAAAAAACTATTACATTTAGCATCTTCAAATAGGTATAGAAAGAGTATGTAGATTTTAGAAAAATAGAGAGAGTATCATATGCCGATCTGCTTCTGTTTTGATTTCACATGTTTGTTTTTGCTTCCAAATTAGGAAAGGAATAAATCTGATACTTATCATTACCCCTCAAATCCCTCCTATCGTACTAGATATATATCCTAAAACCAAACTCTCTAAATCACTCTTATCATTACAGATACATTTGTACAATCTGTAAGGCTGTTCCAGCCTAAAAACCAATAAACATAAGCCTGTACATGAGGCACGACCACACTGTTTCTCAAAGCTTGATGGGAGTAGTTTCTCAAGGTGCGCAAAAGCATACCTAGGTGTGCATTAGCAAGGCACAGCCACGCAGGGGCCTACGCCCTTAGTGAGGCACGCCATTTAGAAAATATGAGCCATAAACAGGTAAATGCACACTATAACTATAACACTTAAATGAGAAGAATTTGATTTGAAACTTGGTGCAAATGGACTCATGCAAATTGAGGGAACATTCCCAAAAAAAACATTAAAAAAGAAGTGCACATAAGTTTGAGCATCTTCATGAACCTAAAAGCAAATTAAGCGCAAAATTCTAATTTCCAGAACCTAGCAGCTAATCATGTCAAGCTTTCCAACAAATAATCCCTATAATTTCCGGAAGCCAACATTCGCAAACTGCGCATTTCACCAGCATGACCATTATAACACTAGCTTTGAAAGGAATCGGATAAGCTATCCAAAAATGTGACAATAAGAGACATTTAGAAAGCAGATCGACAAAGCAGGGATTCGCTTAATCAAAAAGATCTCAAGCACAACATGTTTACGACACTTAACTTCTAAATTTAGGCAGCGAATTAAAGAACAGAAATTATTAAATAGCAACAAAGTTGCAAATAATTGAGAATATTAATTGACAGCTGGGAAGTAACCTTAACAAATATGATGATGGCACTAATTTAAAACAGGAGGCAAATTCCCTAAATATCCAATAAAAGAGACTTGTGGAACAGATTTTAGCCTTAAGATTGCAAAAGGTCTTCTTTAGCAAGTAGCATACGCATGGTGATAGGAATGATTCACTAGCAATGAAATTGTTACTTTCTGAATATTGATTGACAACTAGGAAAATAATCATATGAAGAGTGTCAAATACTATACTGCTTTAAAAGAGGCAAAAATGCCACAAACATATAAGAGGGAGACTTCTAGAACGTAGAATAACAATTAAGCTTCCATCTTGCAAAAATATGTTGTTCCACAGTTGGAAATTTTCTCATCGCAATATAAATTCTTAAGTTGCACAAACTCCAGGTGCAGATAAAAGAACAAAGTATCAAAAATGTCTATGCCCACCCAACTCAACAGTATAATAAGTTCCAGCTGTGACAGAAGAAAGCTCTATCTGTTAGCACAAAAACACAAAATCATCGTGTAACAAACAAACACTTAAATATACCCACGAAAGCAAATTAATAATGGAAGAATAACATATGCTTCTGCCCAAAAGTAGACTGGAATAGATCACTAAGATGTCTTATCAAAGACTTCAGAAGCACATTTATTCGCATACGTACGCACCACTTCCACATGTCACTGATATGATGATTAAATAATTCAAAAAAGAAAAGAAGAGAATTTATTGATTTCTTATGATCTGCCTGATCGAACCTGGCCCATCCTGATCCCAAAAATAACTTTATAAGCTAAAAGATGAGAATTCTTCACATATTCACTTGTAGTACACATTAAGCAGAAACCATCAAATATATATAGTTTTGGAGAAAATACATACCCCCAACAAAATCAATTCGAGCGCTTTACGAAAACCAGAAACCTTTCCGTTTCTATCAAAAAATGCCTGCCACTTGTCAGGTTTAAGCATTCTGCTTACCTGCACATCATAGCAACTCATATCAGAAATGAAGGATAAAGACTCACTTATTTCATAAGGGACACCAGACGATCTAAACAAGAAATGTATGTTCCAAACAAGAACTTCACAAAACAAGAAAAACTAAATCAAAGGTCAAACCACATAGATTACGATACCCAATATAATAGAATAAATGACTATCTACCATCGTGACCCTCCAAGCCCATATTCTATTCATGTGATTCATACATACATACATACATACATATATATATATATATATATATATCAAATAAGTGATCACAATCTTACAAATCTATCTACCACAAAAGAAGTAAACACTATTTTCAATTGGTCAGCTAAATTTCTTGCTTAAGCTCATCATTCAAAAGACTTCCTCACATTTAGTCATAATCACTCAGGGACTTCCTATTGACAGAACAGCCAACATGAAATGTGCTGGAGTGTGTTTAGACAGGGTTGGGAATAAAAAGGATGAAGAAAAGAGAACTACTTGACAACGCCAGAACCGACTTAAAAAAAAAAACTATTCCTTTGTAACTGGTCCTCTTAAGAAGATAAATAGGAAGTTCTTACACAATCATAATCAATTCCAGATAAATAATGATATTGATATACAGATATATAATGTTTTACACAAATAATTTGTAATCCGAGTTTCTTTCTATCACTCTTATTCTTAAAACAAGCATACAAAAATTGAGGGGAACAGGAGAGAAGCATAGTTGATTTGAACCAATAATCATGATAAAATTTGCAAGGTACACAAACAAACAAAAAGCACAATGACTAAAATTGATGGCCAAAGAGAGACCCTTACAGCTATAGAAACCTTTATGGGCGACTGAAAAAGACAAGGCTCCCCAATATCTCGCACAATAGAACCAACTCTCTGCAAATTCACTGCTTTTCCACAACTCCATTGCCTCTCGTCTCCGCCCCAAGACATTTACAGGGCATGTACTCTCGAATTCATTCATGCACAAAAAGACACGCTCTGCCCCTCTCTCACACAACCACACTAATAAAAGCTTCTTCGAGCTTCCGTTATTATCATCACCAAACAAAAATCAATTTCAAAAACCAAAAACCTGGCCAAGAGCAAGAAAGCACAAGGAAAAGAAATGTAAGATAAAATCACAAAAAAAAAAATTTAAAAGCATAAACATGAGACAAAGGCTACCAATGAATAGAAATAGCCCCTAAAAATCTGCAAATGTGGTACTAGCAAAGGTTTAAAATCAACTTTTCATTGAATATACATATACATTCATAGAAAAGATGCGAAATATGTTGAAAAAAATCCAAATGGTCGCATCCATTTGAAAAAGTCGAAGTGGATTTAGATAATTACTCAGTGATAGATGTTTGATCCAAATATACATAATGTAATCAGAAAAGAAGTGGAAAGCAACTACCTGAACAGCAAGAAGGAACGAAACTGGAATACGAAAAATGGAAGAAGGTGGGAAAAGGAGGAGCTTCTCCTCCATCGCCATTATCAATGGAAAGGGCGGAATCTTCTCTCTTTCTCTCTCTTTGCTTCACCTGAAAATGTTTTCCCGTTTGTTCTCACCAGTCCTGTTTATGGGCTGGGTTGAGCTAGTTATGGTTGGGTTTAACGGGCTTTTCAAAGCTCAAATCTCAGAATTATTTCAAAATCTGTCTATTTTTTTTTTGTTTTGGACTGAGTCAGGTTTTGATTGTATTGAGCTAATTTTGGGCATAAATAATAAATATATGATTATTAAAATAATTGTCGGTCAAATTTGTAGTATGATTTTAATTAAATTTGATACTGTACAAATGAATATATAATAATCAAATAGAAGTACAACAAAAGCTTTTTAATTAGTAATATTTTTTTTTTCAATACAGATGATATAACATTATGTAGAAAACATCATTTTATTGAGAATTTTTGTAGGTAGGGGGGTTCATTGGAATTTTAGACCGATTTCAATCCATACTCATTTATCTCATGTGCCTTTATAGAGTTCGCACTAGGCCATACTACAATTACAACATATTTTCCCAATCATCTCATACACTACGGGTTAAGGCTGGTTGAACCGACTAGAATGTAGGTGAATAAGTTTAGTTTTCTCTAAACTCAAGCACTTTTATCTTTGTATATTATAAATTAAGAAAGTAAAAAGGAAAGAAGAAGAAAAGCAAACCAACCAAAGTGTGCAATCTACTATGTTCATACATTGGGGTCCAATTATATAGTTTTCCACATGGTTGTAGATTATAAACCACAGGCATTCACTCTAGCGTCATGAATCTTGACTCCTTGTGCCTCGAAAAAGCTGACAGTATAGTCTATTTCGTGTATCACCATAAAATAGTTGTACTTCCATGCTTGACTAATTAAATTAGCTTGTTCGAGATTGAGCTTTACATTGATCATACATAGTTTGCCTTTGCATATCCAAACAATGTCTTAAATGCATATGGATAAAATAAAGGTAAATCAATAGTTATTTTAATTTCTAGCCGGAAAAATACTGTCATCTATGTGAAATGCTCTCGAAAATGGAAAACAAAATCTGCTGTCGAATGATTTCAAAAGAAATGTGAAGGGGCGGCTATTTACTAAAATGGGTCTGCTTGAACACTTGAGTTAACTACGTATTGGTCCTTAAGAAAAAAGCTGAGTAATCCAGAAAATAAAGGGAATCAAAGTGGAAAGATGGTGTCAAATGTCAATAGCATCAACTTTTAAGGAGAATATGAGGGCATTACTGGCAGCAAAAATACGGAAATGATTTTTCACGGTCTAATACATACTTACCTTCCCAAATTTGGCATGATTTGAAAACCGCCCTCCTAAATTCTCGTTTTGCCCCGCTAATCCCCTGAACTTGGTAAAATGACCCGTCAACCCCCCAAACTTGACAAAAAAGTACCCAACAGTCCTCTCCTCATGCTGACGTGGCAACAGTTTTACATTGAAAAGTCAACGCGTCCACACGCTGCCACATTAGTATGAGGAAACTGTTGCGTACACTCTTGCCAAGTTTTAGAAGTTGGCGGGACAAAACGATAATTTAAGGAAAGCAGTTTTCAAATCATGCCAAATTTAAGGGGCTAAGTATGCATTATACCATTTTTCAACTGCAAAGCGGATCCCTTAGCTTCAATTTTGCAGTTGGAGTACTAGGCCACCAATCATCGGTAGATTTGGGCCCCAAAACTTTGTGCATTGCTACACCATTTGTACACTCACGTTCCAATGCATACAATCATTCCTTAAGAATTTCATCTGATATTTTATGACGAGAGTACAACTGCTCTGAATTTGACAACATTGTGTTTCATTCTTTCTAGGATTACAGATTATCATTATGAAGAATGATAATACCGGAATCTGACTGTACATTCCGGTCAAAATTTGAGGTAAGTGGTGTTGGTCTTCACCAAAAAATAATTTTCTGATTTTCCAACTTCGTCTAATCCAAGAGCTTGAAAGCGAGTAACAAATTACTGTGTGCATGATTGAACAACAAACACACAAAGCGTGCCTGGCCCAGAAATGATTCAAAGCATCAACTCTTTCAACTTTTCCATTGTACTGCAGACATGAAACAGAACATTGTACACTCAGAAACACGTAATAAACAAGGACAAGCAGCGAACAAAAACATTAGCATAGAAAAGCAATCCAAATTTTAGAACATTTCTAAAACATATCGCACCTTTTCGGAAGAGAACGTAATAGATTTTCCACAACCTGAATAACAACAGAACCCTCTACATTTTCTCCACAGGTCATTACTTCGTCTCCAAATATATATGATCAACAAATAAACTCCATCGCAAAAATCAGTGTTTTAAAAATCCCCGCCTAGCTCCGCTTAGGCCCTATTTTTGGGCAGCAAATTTTTGGGCTTGCCGCCCGACTTTGGGCTTCTAGGGCGCTCCTAGGCACTGGGCTGATTTAATGTCACCTAGACGCCGCCTAGTACCGCATAATCCGATTTTTTTCTTCCTAAGTAGGGCCTAGACTCTAATTTTAAAGATATCAATATTTTAAATAAACATAATTTAAATCTTTTACACATAAAAAAGTAGTTTTGTTGGAAAAAAATTGGGTATATTAAAATAGTTTGACAACATAGTTCGCTCAAAATGAGAAACGATTTGTTATCTCATAAATAATAACATTTCTACCATTTAACTAACATCTAATTATCCTTCGAACATTGTTTTAAATATAAATTTTAATATTTTATAACATTATAAATTATTTTTTAATTAAATTTTTCTCATTTACCTTACAAGTAAATTCATAATCTCAATACTTTTGAAAAATATAATATTCAATAATAAAATGAATTCCACTTAGATCGAAGTCTAGGCCCCAATTAATTCCCGCCTAGACCACGGAGACCCTTTCCCGCCCGACTAGCAACCTATACCATGTATTCAATACATTACCCAGAGAAACAATGTTTCCATACCTCTATCTTCTGGATGAGGAAATTTCCCTTGAAGATATATACTGACAGCTGGCTCCAAATATATGCCTTCTTCCTGTGCAAACCTGTCCAACATCTGCCCAATGAGATCATAAGCAACCATGCTGGTCTCATCACACTTTTCCTGGATGCCGAGATATGTATTGGTATGTGCACTTCGCTCATTTGCTGCAGATTTTTCGCCTTCGGAAAATACACTAGAAAAGAGTGGGCCCACAGGACTTTCAGAATCAACCACTTTGCTTCCTTCAGGAACATTTGAACTTTGAACAGGAGTTAAATTCGAAGGTCCAAGCTTTTGTGGACTTTGTACTTCGTTTTGTGCCATGTGACCATCAACATTTATTTGGGAATCTAATGGTACAAATTCTCCAAAACTCTCTTCTAGGTCCGACTCTACTGAACAAGGCGTACTTTTTTTACCATAATTATCATCTTCCTCCTCACTTTCCTCTAACTCATCCATATAAGCATCAGCGAAATCCTCATCAAAGTCATGGTCTGGAAGAAAACCCGAAACAATCTGCTTGATTTGAGCACTTAAACTCAATGTGCATTCCACATCCTCTCCCTTTTCATCCTTTAGGAAGCATCCACTTGGCATACTTGGAGTACTCGAGTTAATAATGGCAAGAGCTTTTGACAAGGATTTTGGAATTGCATCCATATTGCTGCATTCAAAAAGATATGCAATCAACATTTCCTTTATTGCTGTTCTTAAACAAAGCATTCTGGACTTTTAGCGTCTCGATCCACAAGTAGCTTAAAGGCTTCCAGTTTTGAGTATCTAACCTTCCCTTTAACATTAAGCAGCTGAAGTGCTTTTGCTATCTCACTCTGCAACATTCTTATTTCTGGAGAGATGTGGTTAAAGTCTGTCACAAAGGAAGTAGAGTTGCCCGGGGAGAGTTTCAGTAATAAACCTGCTGAAAAAACTGCATTTGCCAACGGCCCTTCTAGCTCATTCCCGCTACCAAGTTTTGAAAGCAATTTCTTGCAAATCCTCCTTATACTACAAATCAGCTCAGTTCGGCTCCTACCATATCTTTTTTGCTCTGATCCAAGATTTCTAGCTGGTGTAACTCTAAGTTCCCTAAGCATTGCAAACAGAGCATCATAAGGTAACTCCTCTAGTCTGTTAAGAATTTTAGCAGCAGACAGATAATGAGGGTGGAATTTGGGAATTAAAAAAGCCGAACAATTGTCTCGAACATTTCGAGGATCCTTGAGAAGTTCGCATAGTTGTGCAAACATCTCTACTTG
>CAOJBJ011542973.1:0-14114 GCA_948291685.1 Euphorbia celastroides | reverse complement strand
TCCATAAACTATTGGCATTTACTTTCTCAACCTAATATTATAGATTATTGTGTTGATAGAAGTTAGAAATGTGGTGTAATTTCTCATTTGGCATAGTTTAGGCATTTATCTTCAATTATATGTATTTATTTCTCTAATATGATAAATGGTACTCCCGGTGTTCCTTTTCTCAATCCATTTGTTTATTTCTCCCAATTTTTTATTTGTTATATGTATTAGCATAATACCTGTGTAATGCACGTAAATTATTTGTTATGATATGAAATTTCTGAAAAATAAATTAGTCGATAAATTTACTTGAAAGATATTTATGAAATTAGAATTCAACTCATCAAAATATTTAAAGTAATTAATGTCATCCACAACAATGTAATTCAAATGATAACATGGTAAAAATATAATTTATGACTTAATTATTTTTATTAATATAAAGATTTTTTTGATTGAAAAGTGTTGTCGATATGATTAATTAAAAACAATTACAGTCCTAATCAAAGGTGGACAACAAAAGGTTCTTACAATTACAGAAAATAAAACCAATCGGAGAAGAAAAATCAAGATCATTGTTTATAGCATTTACGACATTAAACACATCTAGCTCAAGGATGATATTGTCGAAGAGATTGTTTCTAAGCCAACTCAAGGCTCACGGCAACTGATTGCCTCGGCCAAGAATGGATCACCTCCGCCTTGAAGGAGTATTAAACGAGCCGCAACCACATCACCGACATTATCTCCAATTACACACCCATGTCCGATTGTATTTCCATGATCGAACACACTAGCATCAATGTTACACTTGAGCCAATTTGATGGTGGTCTCCTCCAAACCTCCTGCCTAGTTGTTGTAGCCGTAACAGATTGATGATTTGCCGAGCACCATTCTGAAAGGTAGCCGAGTCTGTGCCGAAGAACTTGCGATGAACTTCTGAGTACAAGGTAAGAAGTGTACAAGGTAAGAAATAAACTTGTCATTCTATGGTGTAATAATTGTTTATTCATTTGATGAAAGTTTTAAAAAAAAAGACTAATAAAAAGGAATGGGAGAAAATTGTTGTAACTAACTATTTATATATCCCCTAACATGTTTCTCATTCTTTTCTTTTCTTTTTTTGACATACAACGGACATTAAAAAAAAGGAAAACATACAAGTGGGAAAGAATGAGAATATGAGCCAAATATCAAAGATTTAGTGAAATGAATTGAAGGAATTCCAAAAATAAAGACATATAATTTCTAAAAGGAAAAAAGGTTCAGGTGCTTGGTATAATTTATAACATGGATGAGCTAACAACTACTTCATTCCACTTATTGAACTTGATGTTGAAGGCATCCTTCGGGTGATGATCTCTTTCTATATGGTGGAAACGGTCGGGTCAGTCCATAAATTTTACATCTTTTGCTGCATTTCTTACAAGAGTTGAAAGAAGACAACTTGATCATTTTTCCCTAGAAGGGTGGGAAATCTTAACTATTACTATGCATCAAACAAAAATATCACAATTACATATCTGTAAGTTTTTTTTTTTTTTGGTAAACAAGGAAAAAAGGAACATTAACACGCATCCACCATTTGTTCATTATTGGACCAACTTTTTTCACATTTGGTTCATATGTTATTGCAGCTTCTTGATTTTCTTTTCATATTATATTTCCATTAGATTTGATCTGAATTGCATCTGGTATTTTATTTGTTTAATTATCTAGCTTTCTTCTATGTGATCTGGCTTTTTTCTTTGTGATCTACCTCATATTATGTCATATTCTAATCATGTGAAGTTCATTTGATCTTACCTCAGATGAGAATTATCGTCAGATGCTGCAAATTGCTAAGCATCGATATATGGAACACATGAACAAAATTTGTATTGGAACAAATTGAAATACAAATTGAGAATAAGTGGAGAGTTATTTCTGCTTAATGTGTTCTGTTATGAACTAATAACATCACTTAAAAGGTATAGAATATATTAGTACGAACTTAAGCATTCGTTCGTATTTTCTTAATCAAAACTGCAGATATTCTTTTGAGACCTATTTCACGTATATTCTTGATAATATGCTGATTATTGAATATATCTTAAAGCCAGTTTAGACTAACTATATTATCCAGATATGCAGAATGAGAAGTTCATAAAAATATTTAATTTTAGCAGAAGTAAATGGAACATATAGCTATAAACGCAAACATCAACATTTAATTTTAGCAGAAGTAAATGGAACATATAGCTATAAACGCAAACATCAACTGATACCGAGGAACAAGAGTGACCAAAGTACAACTCGGGATGTGGGATTTAACTTTTATTTAGTAACATATTGTTTAAGCTGACAATTCGATTTACAAACAATATACTGGGCAATTCGTGGTTTTAGTTCTGTATATTTTGATAGCAAAATTGTGTTTATTTAGTTGATCAATATGATTTACAATTATAAGTGCAGCAGAGTTCATAACTTTGCATACTTTTTGAGGTTGTCTGCAGCATCTTTGGCATGCTGAGGCACAGGCATATTGCATACCAATGTAACCAGGGATGAGGCTACCAACGATTTGCTCTCTTTATTTATCTTCCAAAATTGAACCTCCCACACCTGTTCATTATGCCAATTCAACTCATCAACAAGTATCTCCTTAATCAACGTGCAAAGGCATAGTACAGCAATTGTGAAGAGCACAATACATCCCCACAGAAAGTACATCACCATTTTTGTACTATGAACCTGTTCTTTTGAGTTTAATTGCATGTTCTTTTTCCAGATATAAACAGTTAACATGCTACTATTTCCATTCAAATATTCTGAATGGTTGATAAAATGCCCTATAGAATATAACATTCACAACAACAACAGCAAGGGTACAGAGAAATTATGAAAGATCAAATGCAAATAGATGAACTGTTAGCAAATCGCAGTGATCATAGAAAATACAGATAACAGCAAAGATCAAATAAACAAGCACAATGGCAGTTACCTGAATGGTTTTGCCAAGACTGAGAGGAGAGGCCTCGACAAAGACAAGGTCACCGAGGTCAGCACGCTTCAGGTGACTGATGCTAAGGTGAATCCCAGCAACCCTCTGAAACCCTGATGCCATGTGGGCTCCCATGCTAGCCAGTGCCTCTGCTATTAGGGCCGATACTCCACCGTGCAACACTTTAAATGGCTGCTTTCATTAAGTTTCCAATAGGGGGTAAGTAGTTGCTATAAATGACAATTCTTCAATGCTATGTTTAGAGAAAATTAGGGTGAAAATGATGGAGATGTTACACATATGAATGATGCTTGCAGGCGAAAGTTAAGAAAGGAAAGTTGAGAAGAAAGACCTGAACAGACTTGTCAGAAACAAGAAGGCGACCAGTGACTTTACTGGGGGATAATTCTTCAAATTCAAAGCCAATGACATCCAACAAAAAGTCCAGGCTCCCCGTCTTCGATGATTGATCCATACTCCAGTAAAGCAAATTACAGAGCAGACTCCGCTATCGTCGTTGATGGATAGTTGTCCTGCTCGGTGGCATCAAATCCGATCACTGAATCTGGATATTTTCAGCAGGTGCAGAACAATTTTAGGCCGCGAATGACGGCTGCTTACAAGAAAAGAAGACGAAACAGAATTCAGAAACGTATTTCAGAGAAGAAAAGGAGACAAATTGGAGGGGAAATACTATAGAGAAGATGAGGTTTATCAACACACTGTGGATCCACATGAGGTTAGGTGAAGGTGAGGTTGGTTTGGTTTTATTCTCTTTTATTTATGGATAAATAAATAATCTCATAAATGCCACTGGATATATAGACATTTTTCAGAAATGTCCATACATACTTACCGACAATGTCCATACGTCTAAAATAATTCTAATACTTTTAGAAATGTCCTGAAAATTTACACAATTTTCATACTTTTTGAGAATGCTCAAACTTTCTATTTAAGTTTTGATTCACACAGAAAAATACATATACTTTCTAAACTTTACAAATAAATACAAGTCATATATTTTTCCATGTTCTCGTACCTTTTTATTTTCAAAATTTTATTTCCATACCTTTGGAATAAAATGTATGAAAATTAAAGAAGGTATAGGAATTTAGGGATTAAGCCCCTAAAAATGCCATTAAAATAACAACTAATTTGATGTTGAGTTAGAAATTAAAACTCAAAGTGATAGTAATTTCACCCAAGTAAAAACGAGTTGTTGGACAGGACCTCGTTTTTCTGATTGTGACAAAACAACCTCATGGCTCTAGTTTTCTACCATAAACCTGACTCTAATGTCAAAATGTGCATATATCCTTAATTTGGCACCAATTTATGGCCATCGTACTATTTTTATAAAAAAATTTATTATTATTTCATTAGCTTCTTTTTGGCCCTGTTTCACAGTTCTTATGTTTTCCTTTTTAACTTGCTATATAATTTCATATTGTATAATAATTTGTAGGCCTAATACATTAAGCATTTCAACTTGACACTTTTTTATATGACTCTCTGAACTTGGGAGTGGAACTGTTAGCAACCAAAACTTGGTGCAATTGTTTTTTTCAGCATACCGAAGTTGAAAAAATCATATGTTTCATCTCTTTAGTGTCATTATTTTGACTTTTCAAAAATATTATCTTTTTTTATTTTTTTCTATATTTAAAACTGTGACAACTGATACTGAAGATGCTTAAATGAACGTTTTGGTCAAGTTTAAATTCTTAGCAATGACGCACCCAAGTTCAAGGGTCCATCTCAAAGAAAATATCAAATCAGAATGCTTACTATGTGTTACGCCTTATGTGTATAATATGAAAGTACAAAATGTAAAATCACTCTAATGATTCATTTAAGTTCAAACAACAATTTAGTTTCGATTTTTTCTCATCTAATGTCATTTCAAACAAGTAAATAGCTAACATGTAGAAGTTGAATTATAGTATTTATATTATTTATGACAATTTTTCGCATAAAATGCCCCATAAGGTACAAAATATGATCACTCTACCGTGTTGCCAAATTTCAGTTCAACAATGTATGAATGCTGTTTAAGTTTGTTGAATTGTGTAACAGTGTTGTTCACCAAACTTTTAACCAAAATTATTAACGAAATTTGATGTAATATGTTTTTCTTTCATTTTTTTGTAAAGGCTTAGCTCAATCCTGACTTGAATTCTATTTAACACAAATTGAGTGGGATTTATCTTTTACCTTTTTTAGTCAGATCTAATTATACACGGCCCGGTCTATTTGGTTATTTGCTTTTGTATAATTAAGTTAAAATTGTTAATTTTTAAAGTTTTAAACATTAAATGTTCTACAATATGAAATTACCTTGCAGGTTAGGAGGAATGATAAACCGTGTAACATGGCTAAAGAGAAATTAAGTAAAAAGGTTAAAAATATGTGAAACGATGGTTATAGAATAATGTCTTCTCAACAAAAAGGAGGTTGGATATATGTACATTCCGCGCTAGACTCAAGTTTTAGGCAGATAACGAGAGCCATGAACTCATTACGTTTACGATCATAAAACGAGGTCCAACAACTCATTTTTACTTGAGTTAAAATAGCATTATTTTAATCAAATAGTATTCCACTAGTTTGGATGGAAGTGACCATAAATCGAACAATCGAGTCTTTCAAAAATCTTAGAAAATAAAAATAGCATCACTTTAGGTTTTAATATCTAACTCAACACCAAGCTAGTAATTATTTTGAAAAATGACATTTTTTGGAGGAAAAATCTTATTCTAACTCAAAATATACACGAAAAAAATACATGGAGATATATCCATTCAATTCCACCAATAAAAGAAAATAAAAGAAACTTTACCCGGAAAATTAATTGTGCAACTCAACCCCACTTTCACTTTTTAACAAGTAATTAAAGCATTTGACAAAGTGGATTCTGGGCATAAAAGCATATGTCTTGGATTTCTCAATTGCAAACTCATATTATTTATACACCCTCAATAGTATAGATATTCAAATCTAATTTTGAATTACCAATTCCAAAATAAGCACTCCAAACTATATAATAATTAATAAAATCTAGCAAAGAAATAGATTTGACAATTTTTCATCAGTTCAAATTTCGAACCCAGTTATTTGATCTAATAGAGGTTTTAAATAATATATTAATACCCCCACAAGTTCAGATGTTTAATTTTTTGCTGCCAACTAAACACAACTCCAACGTGACTGAATGATATCACATATTTGTTTGAGAAATGTAATCATCCTATTCAATAAACCAAATGTGCGACATACCTTCAGATCGACATTAAGAACATATAAAGGAATTGTTGTTGTATTCCTCGCAACCCGGTAGATAATTCTCAAATAGCCAAGCCAATGGGTAATATTTCTCAATTTCTCCTTCCGTTCACCAAAATATTTATTGCAAAAATGGCATACCAAAATATTCTTTAAGATTGTTGGGGTTCACCTTGATGAGTTCCTTCAATCAAAATGAATAAATGTAATCAATAGAAATGATATTGAAACTCAACAAGACAATATAAACAAGTTAAGAAACTTGAACATCCGATAAGCTGAATCGAGCAAGCTCTGTCTTTACCCAAGTGTCTTCCCTTGTGGCAAACTTGCTATCTGTTTTAATAATTAGCTTTCTAAAACCCCTTTCCCAAGCCAATTTCAAATGCCCCACAATTCAGCTTTAGAGATAGAGCAATGACCTATATTTCTCCCATACCCGACGATCCAACGACCATGATCATCCCGGACTACTCCTGCTGCTGCAGTCTTCGACTCCAAAAGAACCATCAGAGCTAATACAGACCCATCCCTCCGGCGGACAGTTCCACCCAGTGAGGTCTTGCTAAAGTGCAAGAAAGACTAAGTGGGATCTTGATTCATGAGAGGAATGATCCGAAAGCCATTTTCTTTTACTTTTGAACTCTGTTCAGCTTAGATTCTAGTCTTCGTTTTACAAAGTTTTGGGTTCTTCTTACGTATTCTGCGGATTAAATTCCAAAAGGAATACAGGGCATGTTCCGAGTTGAACTTAAACATAAACAAAGAATTCATATCCAACCAAGCTCAACCTTTCAGTTATTCTTAGAAACATAAACAACTCATTCTTTCTTAACTACCTCACTGGGATCTGAAAACAAAATTATCACTCTAATAAACTGCACTTCCATTGCTTTTCTTATTCAATTGCTCACGAAATAATTTATTAGTTCTACATTGCTGCATAATGTTATGTTACAGCAATTCTTGGTCTATGCAGATGGATACAAATTGAGAAACTAAAATTTCATGTAATGTATTTTTTCGCGTGATTATTAATTGAAGAGCACTAAATAAATCAATCAATTTTGACTCGAATTATTACTTATGCCAATGACATCGCTGTTCATTTTCTTTATTTGATGATACCATCTGGAGTTTTATATTGAGCCGTTCTTACACTAATGTTTGAAACATTCAAATAATTTCAACATACTTAACCCACGTCTACATCCATAGGACATCAATTACACTCTTGAGTATGCATGTTCATAACTGAATATTTCCTAGGCCATAGATAGCACGGAAAAAATTTAATACATAAACTTTGTTTTTTACCATTATCATACATGAAGTTGTAGTTTAAACTACTTTTAATAAACTCATTTTAACCTTTTATTATCGGTTACCTCCCTAACATTAACCCCTTAATATCATATTACTAGTTGTGCCCTCATAATGTCTCTCACGGTCTAATTATCTTCCTTTTTAGTCTCCATCTCTTCCTATAATATCAATTTCTTTTAAACGAAATACCCTAAATTACAGTTTTCTGAGGTAAAAGGGAAACAAAGCCTTACCAAACAGAGTATCAAACCTTGACGTCATAAAACTTACTGGTATGTGATAGAAATCTTGAGATTTACGCACTGTTTTCTTTGGCTTTCTGTACTATGCCAGTATTTATTTTATCAAGTTTCTGTTAACTTTGTGATATATTCTCTGTCTCTTTCTCTCAACCCTTCTGTTCATACAAAAATTCAAGGGCAAAAAACTGATATCATATATTGGATTTTGAATGAAGGTATAATTGGGCAATGGAGAGGGTCGGTGGAGGAGTAAAGAATAGGGGTGAGCAAATTCGGTTCGGGTCGAACTGAATTATCTGAATTGGTTTAACCAAAGAACCGAATCGAACAAAAATTATAATAAAATCCGAAACAAACCTAAGTTTAGTCGGGTATTACCATAGATTTTATAATGAAAATTCGATATTTCGTAAATTTATAATCAAATTAGATAATTTAGTAAAACTTATAATGTAATTCGGTTCTTTGATTGAACTAATTCGGATCTTTTGGATCCGAATTTGCTCACCCCTAGCAAATAATGGTGGTCTTCAAGGGTAATTGGGAGAAACAGGATTTCAAAGTAAAATTAAGGACGAGACGCAAATCCGAAACAATAAGAGATAATATGGCAATAGAGAGAGAAAGTAAATTACGGGGGTGGGAGGAGAGATAAACGATTAAATTCTGTGGGGGTAAGGGTATAATGGGCATTATAATACAAAGTTTCATATTAGGTTAAAAACGGGCTAATATAGGTTAAAATGAGTTTATTGAAAGGTAAACTACAACTTCGTGTATGATAATGGTAAAAAACAAAATTTATGTATCGAATTAAGAATGTAAGTATAGTTGATATATTATGAGTGAAATTAACCCCTTTCAAGGACATAATTTATTGTATTTTAAAACATAAATTTAGACATCCTAATTAACATCAAAAGTTTAAAAAAATCATTTTGTGGAATTGTTTGAATTCTCTTACACCTAGTATATATATTTTCTCCCTTTACATGTCTCCACATAACAATTGAAACTTAGACCTGTTTGGGGCTGTTTTTCCAAACTGTTTTTCCTGAAAGCTTCATTTTATAGCTTTCCCTAAAAGCAGCAGATTATAGTTTTGGGATAACTATTTTGACAGTTTTCAACTTTTTGATATAAATGATCAAAATGCACTGTCAAAATAAAAAAATGATGTTACATAAAAAGTTTGTGATATCAACTTTTAGAGACATCAACTCTAACAGTAATACCAAACAAACCCTTATTCTATGTTTAAGAGAAGAGAATTTGAGTAGTACGGAAAAGAAACAAGATTTAAGAGGAATATACCAAAAATATAACAAAATTCATTTGCACTTGTTTTAAACGAAGTTATAAATTTAAGGCCTGTTTGAAGTTGCTTTTCCAAGCTGTTTTTCTTAAAAGCTTCATTTTAAAGCTTATCTTAAAAGTAGTAGATTATAGTTCTTGGAAAGTTGTTTTGGCAGTTTTTAACTTCTGATATAAATGATCAAAATGCACTATTAAAATAGAAAAAAATGATTATATATGAAAAATTCATGATATAAACTTGTAAGAAAAGCGACAGTAATGCTTAGTTTGGCAAAATTTAAACTCCTTACATGCAGAGCATGTCAAAAGAGAGACGAGTTAAGCCCCTTTACAGCCCTAATCCAGAGTAGTTTTTCGAATCAATCATTTCCCTCTTTGGTTGCCACTCTGTTTCTTTCCTTTTCCACCCCCAACTCTCTCTCTCAATCAAACCCTAATTTATCTCTGATTCCCTTCCCCCCACTATAAAAACGCCCTACTCTCCCCTCACCCTGCAATCAATTCATTCATTATTTCCAGCTTTATTCCTCATAATTCAATCGAACTCTCGAGTGTAGAAAAATCAGTGATGGAGGCGATGAAGATGAACCTGTTGGGTGTGATGATGGTTATGGTGATGGCTTTCTCCGCCATTGAATTGGCGTCGGCGGCTGAAGCACCCGCACCCAGCCCTACATCTGCTTTTGTTCCCACATTCATCGCATCTCTCGTTGCTCTTGCTTTCGGATTCCTCATTCTTTTCAATTCAATTTCTCTCTATTGACTCGCCTAATTATTTGGGGATTTTTCTTTGATCTGATGGTGTGATTATTCGGGTGGGTGAATTTGATTTATTCATTCATTGATGTTGTAATCTTATTTCATTTCGACTCCCTTTTGTGATCTCTTCTGTTGAAAAATTATTTGCTCTCATTTGTGTGTCATCAAAATTAGTGTTAAATCATGGAACTGGTATTGGACTTCTTTCACCTCTCTCTGCTACTCTGACAATTTGAGACATTATTGAGGATTGTTAGTTGGATATTTGGCTTATGATTTATAATATAAGCTTAATAGCAAAAACACAATTGTTCTTTCAAATAATTACATGAACCCTGAAAATACTGGGTTTTCAAAATATATAATAAGACTATTAAATGTGTAATAAGATAGTAATATGAACATATTGTCATGGTGAATATAAATATGTTGATACTTTTACATAAATTCAAGTCAACTCATTTTAGTTAGACTGTATGTAATTTTCTAAGCAATTTGAGTGGAATAAAACATTTGTAGGAAATTGCTTATTTAGTTCATTAGTTGTGTAACATTAGTAAATAAAATTCCGTTATACAATGTCATGGATAAACAAATTTTGAGCAATATAATTTTGAAAAAGTTTAATACATTTTCAGCACATGAATCTTTCTTCTTTTTTATATGCACCATTCAACCTTGAGTTCTATCTGCAAGCTTCCTCAATTTGGTAAAGTGCATATGAGAATTGCTTCAACTTGGCAAAACTAAATATGAAAGTCTCTTCTATTAATACTTGTATTTTTTTTTGGGCAAAATCATGTTTTACTCTCGCAATTACGGGGTATCCTATGCACAAAAAATTGGGCTCTGATTATCATACTGTTTGTAAAACTACGATTTCAGCATGAAACGGCTCTCGTGTACACTTTTTCTAAATTGAGGTAACTCTATAAATAGCTTTGTCAAGTTTAGGGAATTTCTGGATCTAAGCCAAAGTTGAGGAGGCAGTTGGTTAAAAGTATTAAATTTAGGCATATTAAGCTTTTTGAAAAATAAGAGAGATATACAAATGTCTATTGGAAAAGAAAACTTATATACACGTAATACAAGAGAAAAGACATTTACAGGATCAGCCTACCCATCAATAGTGATAGTTTTGATGATATAACCATAATAGCTCGATTCAGCTGTAACTTTATCATGTAGATCAAAATTGACCCAAGAAATAGCAAAAAATTTACTATTAGATACTCATTCCTTTCTATTTACGTCAAAATCTCATGAACTTCTTCATAGTGCTCAAAACACCATTAAGGGCTCAAACATGTTTTTTCCTAAATACCACATCAAAATCTCACGTTTTCATTGAATTCGTACGAATGTCAATGAAGACTTTCTTCTTATTCACTTTTCATTAGGAAGAAGTTCATCGAAATCTTGGTGAAGAATAGTTTAAGCAAGAAAATTCGTTATTAAAAAGCTGGTACATTGAAAAAATATTTGGTATAATTGATAAAAGACATAGCTAGAAAAAAATGCAAGTGAACAAATGGGGAAGTGTAACGGTTTACAGAAAAAGATCATCAAATCAAATTTAAGTTTTCATACTATTTCAAGACTTCAAATGTTGAGCATAAAAAAACTTCAAATGTTTGATAAAGCTCAAGTTTGCCGAGGAATGTTTACGATTGCTAAAATTTGCTTCCATCGACAAACGTGAGAACTTCACTTTTACTCCTTTCGTGATTCATATTTTTTTTAAGCTCTAGATTCGGTAGTTTTTGGTGAGTCTTCCTTACATTAAAGATGTTTTATCATATCAGTAAGCTAAAATTTTAAAGGAATAATCATATCACACCATGTAAAAACTATATATTGCATTTTAATGACAACATAGAATTATGTACAAAACAAAGGTGAGGTTCATCATGTACATGTTAGGCGGGACAACATATTTGTTTTCCAACTTGCACACGTTTGTGAAGGAAATATAGTAGTCTGGCAATTGGCCTTCTCACCTTTTTTTCTAAATAGCGTACATTAGTGTTTATTCAAAGATTGTTAAATCCTTTAGTGTATATTTAAAACTCTTCAATTTGGGTAAATTTAATTCATTTCATTTAAAGTATAAAATCTATAAAAATATATCTACGAAATGAATTAAATTACTTAAAAATGATGTTTCTAAACACACTTTTAAACCTGATTAGTCATAGAAAACCCAAACAAAATTAGGTTTCTATAACTTATTGCTTAGGTGAAAACTTTTTCCAAATTAAAAATTATTTTTCCAAACATATTCTATAATAAAAAAAATATCAATCATCATCCACGCTAGAGTGTTTTCACAGCCACTAGTTTCACCCCATAGCTACTACTACCATCACTCCACTTGGACTCAACACAATAACTTCTTCACTTCCGCCGTTATTTCAGTGCCTCTTTCATCTTGTCTTGGTGGCTACCTTTAACATTACCTTCATTGTCTCTTTTAGTTCCACCTTTACTATCACAACTTCATCGTCGTTATTATCATTAGCACAATCTCCTTTCTCACTATCGTCTTTGCTTTTTCCACCACCATCTGCACCGCCACCTATGTCAATGTCACATACACTTCCTTCATTGTTGTTGCCTCTATTCCTTTACACCCCTTCCTTCACTTTTCTCACTACCACCACTTTTACAAATGATTACAGAATAGAAACAATAACAAAATTTCGAAAATAAAGATACATAATAGCCGAGTACAACTAGTCATTTAGGGGCTAATTCAATATTATTTTTTCAAATTATTTTCCCATTAAATTTTATTTCAAAAGCATCTTAATCTGGTTATTAAGACTATGTTCTTTTTAACTAAAGGATTAATGGTAGAATTGAACTGAATAAAACTAAACTGAACTCAAATTCAATAAAAAAGTATTGAATCAAACTGAAATTTATTGAATGAGTATTGAAAATGAACTAAATTTTATTAAACAAATACTGTTAAAACTTATTAAACGGAATTGCGCTGATAAGTAAGTTTGTTACAATAACATATTAGAACAAGGGCCAGAAGAGTAAAGACTACGGCTGGGTTCTATTTATGGTAACTGTGCTAACAACACCGTATGACTTCTCAAATATCAACACGTGTACTTTTGCCGAATTGTCATCATCTAATTGGTCGAACATCTCTCATATATGCCACGTCGACCCTCCTTTACATCTCTATTTCTTCCTTTTCCAGTCATCGGCACTCCCTGGAAACATCTCGCACTGACCGCAGATTTCCAGCATTCAACATTGCTCCGGCGACGGCCGTCCAATTACAAACAAATTATTCTTCTAATCTAAATTATCCAACCGCTGATCGAATTCGGTTGACGGCCAGTGTTTCGCCGCGCCGCCAGCACTGGTGGTCCACGGATAAAGGTACGCATCGCTCCCCTTGATTTCAATCCAATGCTGAAACAGATATGCTAATCTCTAATTGAAATTTTCTTACATGTTTGCTGCCATTCATTTTCTTTCAGAGAAGGATTGTTGTTGATCGAGGATGGGATCAATTTTAATCAGGTTAGGGCTATTCTTGTCCTTGCTGTCCTTAAATGTAATTCGGTCGGAATCAGCCGTAGCTAGTGTTGATCTAGGTTCAGAATGGATGAAGGTGGCCGTTGTGAACTTGAAACCTGGCCAACCTCCTATTTCCGTTGCAATCAACGAGATGTCCAAGCGGAAAACCCCAGCTTTAGTCGCTTTTCATGCTGGAGCTCGTTTGCTCGGTGAAGAAGCCGCTGGAATCACTGCTCGGCATCCTGAAAAAGTCTATTCCCAACTCCGGGACATGATTGGGAAACCGTACAAGCACGTTAAGAACTTCATAGATTCAATGTATTTGCCATTTAATATTGTGGAGGATTCCAGAGGTGCTGTTGGCATTAAAATTGATGATAATTTGACTGTTTATTCCGTTGAGGAGCTGATGGCTATGATTTTAAGTTATGCCTCAAATCTAGCGGAGTTTCATTCCATGGTGCCTGTAAAGGATGTAGTGATCAGCGTGCCACCTTATTTTGGGCAGGCAGAGAGGAGGGGATTAGTTCAGGCTGCGCAGTTAGCTGGGATTACTGTTCTTTCTTTGATAAATGAGCATTCTGGTGCAGCCTTGCAGTATGGAATTGATAAGGATTTCTCAAATGCATCTAGGCATGTTATATTCTATGATATGGGATCAAGTAGT
>CAOJBJ011540676.1:0-11097 GCA_948291685.1 Euphorbia celastroides | reverse complement strand
ATGTATATATCAATAGTAAGTTACAAAATGAGTGAAAAGTAATCTAATGGTATAAATTATTAGCGTGAATGGTATGGCATTGATTTGAGTCGCATAAGGTATAGACGATTCTTTTTTATATTGATCAAATATATTCAGACCTCCTGAACTTGTATTTAATAGCCTCCATCACTCTAAAACTCATTTAAAGTACTGCAACACACAAGCCCCTAAATGTAGGGTTGTCAATGGAGCAAGGAATCCCCGAATCCGATGAACATCCGCCCCAATGGAGATGGATAATACCCGATAAAAATCCCCATAAGTTGGATATGGGGAATTTTTTATCCCTGAATCCTTAATGGGTATGGATATGGGGATACCTCCCTCCAAACTCGAAAAATCCCCGAACCCAATAGTTAAATTTTTTATTTAAAAAATATTTATAAATAAGAGAATACTAAAATAAATTCAAACAATTTATCATATTAACCAAATTTATAAGTCTTGCAGTATTTAATTATAATACTATTAAAAATAGAGAAAAATGTGACAATCGATACTTTAAATTTGTTCTAAGTTGATCATTAAGTATTGCTATTAATGTTTAGTTTAATGGTATATTTATTTATTGTAAGGACTATTTGTAAACTTTTTTGTGGTGTGTAATTTTGAACATAAGATGTATATTTGTGTACTTTTAATGGATAATGGGGAAAACTCGATGGATAATGGAGAATTTCCAAAACCTTATTGGAGAAATTTTTTTACCCGAAACCTTAATGGATTTAGATATGGAAAATTCTTTTTCCCCGAAACCTTAATGAATTTGGATACGGGGAATCCCGATCCACTAGACCCGATTGATAACCCTGTCTAAATGCAATTAGCTCACTCTCATTGTGGTGGGTGTTATGCAATTGCTGTCACGCGTTAAAATCAGAAAAGTCAAAACAATGGTCAATTATATTGATCACATGTCCCAATTGAGCTAAGCCTAAGGAGACTCTCATTGGAAATCCTAGTACGCTTTGTATTCGTAATTGTAACGCATGACATTGTTTTTACGCAATTATAATTTATAAATATCATGGTCTATAAGGTTTCTAATAGCCTTCTACTCTTCTCTATTCCTCTCCTAATGGAAATGGAGAATGACGGTATAATGCTGGATTTGATGGGAAAATGAAGTTTTCCGGTCACCGGAAGAATTTCTTTTCCACCATCTCCAGCATTATACCTCATTTTCCAGCATTTCAACCTCTTCTCTCTTGCTTTTTCCAATGTTCCAACTCCTATCTTTCTTCTAATGCCGCCTTTTTTTTCGATATTTGTGTTCTTCTCTATGTCACTGAATCTTTAATCGAAGGCATTAAAGAAAAGATATGTTATTTATAATTCTATTGTTATATTTTGATTCACCGTCTTCGGAGATCTTGAAATGCTTGTTGAAATTACATTTTTGCAATTTAATACTTGAAGATGAGGGAAAAGAACTGAAAGTGTTATAGAAAACATAAGCAAGATTTCAATTTCATTATTTTGGTTCCTTCAACTGGGAAAAATGCAAGTTAGGATGATATCGATATCGAACAATTTCTGCTTGTTTCTTCTCTTGTATTTTTTCGTCTAACTTGTGTGCGATTTCAATTCACAGTCCAACTTTCTATGGCCTTACAAGAAAACAAGAAATGCTTCCTATAAATTTAAACTTTACACAAACATTGTAAGCTTTTAGTATACTTACTATCAATCTGCAGACAAACACGAAAATGAAGGATCGAATAGAGAAATTCTACGCCTTTTATGTGAAAGTTTCGACTCTAAAGAGAACTCATTTGTAGCACAGAATTTGTCAAGGATAGACCTTATAGCCTCATTGACATTTCTAGCAAACCGGTCTTTGTAGCTCGAAATCACCAAAATGTTCTTCATTCTTCCTTCTAAGGTTGCAATCTCGGCTTTTGTTAGCTCTAATTGGAGTTCATCAAGCGCTTTTCTTAGATCTGAGAGGAGTCCAGGCTTGTGATCACAGCATAAAGACACCATGATTAAGTAAGGAGAACCGTTGATTTCATTTTCATGTTCTTCGACTCTTACTTCATCAATGTCAGTTGGCATGAAAAGGCCTCGGCTAGCTTCTGCTGCATTTCTCTTGAGTTCTTTCATGTGGGTTATAACTTCAGCGAGCAGTGTTGCTTTGTCCATCTGTAAACCCGAATTGAGAAAAACCGACATTAATTACGAAGAAATTTTGCCAAGAGTACCTAATTTAAAGCATCCAATACGCATATGAACACATCAAAAAAAGCTCAATAAGCATAAAAACAACCGAACAAGACCTTGAACATATCAAAGAAAGCTCAATAAGCACAAAAACAACCAAACAAGAATTCAAACATTTCGAAGAAAGATCCATATGCACAAAAACAGCCAAACAAGAACCCGAAAACATTGAAGAGGCGAGTTTTCTTTACTATTAGTGAAACTAAGAAAAGCTAATGACAACAAATACTCACAATCACTTAATCACCAAGAACTTCAATGGAATCTTTGGCCAAACAGAGTAAAGAAGTAAACTTTAATAGTAATCACAATAAGTTTCTGTCGTTTCATCGTCAAATTAGTTCAGAGAAGTCGACTTTACTTCGAATCACCAACTATTAAACCAAAAGGCATGATCTTTATAGCATAAAATCTCAATAAGCACAAAAACCAGAATTAAGTAAAATAAGAAACTTCAATGACAACAAATGCTCAAAATCACTTAATAACCAACATTTCAATGGCAACTTCATCTATACAGATTAGAGAAGTCAACTTTAATACTAATCAAAATTAATTTTTATCGTTTCATCATGAAATTAGTTCAAAGAAGTAAAATTTAATTCAAATCAACAACCAGTAAACCAAAAGGTATAAGCTTTATACCATAAGAACTCAATACTTTCTTTTCAAATAAGTAAAATAAGAAAATTAAGCAAAAGGCGTGATCTTTATAGCATAAAAACTCAATAAGCACAACCTCAATACTGATCACAATTAGTTTCTTATGTTTCATCCTCAATTAAGCTCAAAGAAGTCACCATTAATTCAAATCAACAACTAATAAACCAAAAGGCATAATCTTTATACCATAAGAACACAATAAAATCCCCCCAAATAAAAAAGTAATAAAAGAGATACCTTGTTGGCACCAGGAACAATGGTCCTAAGGGTATCAAGATGAGCATTAATTCTAGCTCTTCTATTCCTCTCTGCAACACAATGATTCCTCAAAGCCTCATTACTTCTCTCAGAAGAAACCCCCTTTTTCCCCAAATTTACTTTTGCCTTCACAAGCTCACCTCTACTAGTATCCAGCACCAAAGATGACCCATTTCTTGATTCCGGGTCAAACCCATTAGAACGCATTGAAAACCCATCACAAATTCCCTCTAATCCAGAGCTCCAACAAAATGGTTCCATTGAAACCTAATACAGAATCAAAAAGAGACAAGCTTGTCTTTTGATTTTGCTTTTGTTTTGAGTTTAGTTGGTGTTTTTGTTTACAGTTGACAAGCTTTGTTTTGGCTGTAACAGCCAACAGTGAAAGAGGAAGGTGAAGAGTGGACAGGCGAACTGAGAAAGAGCAGAGGAAAGAGAGAAAAAAGGGTAAAGAATGAAGCTTTTTTGAGTTGGAATCTTGAGCATTGATCCTTGTATTTTTTGTTATTTTTAAAGGCAACATTACACTTGGATTATCTCCCAAATTGTTTTCTTATTGGTGAAATAACATTGTTACTATTAACCCTCGAAAAAAGTCGGTAAAAGTACTATTTTACATAGTAGAAAGTTTATCTTGTTTATTAT
Organism: Euphorbia celastroides; assembly: GCA_948291685.1. Classification (NCBI taxonomy): domain Eukaryota; kingdom Viridiplantae; phylum Streptophyta; class Magnoliopsida; order Malpighiales; family Euphorbiaceae; genus Euphorbia; species Euphorbia celastroides. The sequence goes on along the minus strand of CAOJBJ011540676.1, from coordinate 7,266 downwards.
AATTCCTTAAAAAGTTAATTGGGTTTTATAATTACATTCAACCAATGGTTTACATTGGAGTATATAAAATATGATTTCTCTAAATTTATTAGTATATTTTTACCTTGGAGATGAACATTTTGTCAATTTGCACTAGTTACACATTTTTTTCGCAGTGCTATCTACCTAATTGAACCAAAATCGAACGAGTGGTAAATTAAAATTTTAATAATATAAGTTAAGAATCATTTCTATTTTAATTTACAAGATGTAATTTAATTGACAACATGAAATTAGTTTGTAAGAGTGACATCCGGTTTACTTTCATAAATTACATCAATAAAGAGGGGAGTTTGTATAAAAAGTCTGACTGTTTGCACTCTACTCTCATTCAACCGTTATTTATTTATAAAATAATTAAATAATAATTAATTATCAATAATTAAATGTAAGCAAGTTCAAAAAACTCAGCTCTCTACGGGGCAAAAAGTAAATAAAAGTTTTAATATAATTAAGGGTACATGTTTGAGTGTGAAATGAGGCCACAATGAGTGGCGCACTTGTAGTGTTTGATATTGGACAATCTTTGAACATTGTTTTGTAAGGTAGTGAAAGGCCACAAAATTCAAATCTCATTTGTCAATTGCCCAAAACGACAACTTTATTAGGGCCCTAATACCCACTTTATTTTTCACATTTTCTACTAACAATCAATTCATTTCATTATATATTGTTACAATATCCTCTCCAAATCTCTCCTAAATCCTATCAAATAATTGCTTCTTTCTTTTCACTTCTTGGCTTAGCCAATCATCAAAATTTTCCAAAGTTATCCAATATTTTAACATAATGAGTTTGTCTTTAATAAAGTAAAGACATTGAATCAAAACAAAACACCATCTCCACAACATTGACTAGTAAAAGCTTGAATGGTTGAATTTCTGTAATATTGATTGATTTGAATATCTACACTTATGGCTTGTTGTCATAATGAAAATCAGATGAATAAAATGAGATATGCAAATATTTGATGAGAAATCAACAGAGATTCCAAAAATACCTTAGTTTCATTTTAAACCCCAAACCATTAAAACATAACAACACTCCATACTTGATTCTATTTTCTAAAATACAATTATAGCTTACGAAACATTAACACAACAAAACATCAAAAACAAGGGTCACACAAAATTGTAGGCCAATATCAGCAACCGGAATCAAACTAATACGTTACATTTAAGTGCAGATGAGGACTACCCGAGATGAATTTGGCTGCCCATTTAATTTGCCATAGATTAAAGTTTGCCACTTGATGCAAAACCGAATTTCAACTAGCCATTGTAGTCGCCTTGATGGAATTTGTCCTCCGGATAAAACACCGCCACCACTTGATTCCTGCCAAATCTTCTCCCATTCATCCCTGCCCGAGCTTTCATAGAGCCCTCGGTATCCGCATACTCCAAAAACACCTGAAAATAACAGAGGGGAATTCGATGAAACCAAAACTCGAAATTCACAATTTAGGCCCTGTTCTTTTCAACTTATTTTTCATTTTGTTCTGTTCATTTCGGTCAATTCAGTTCAGTGCTTATTCAATAAGTTTCAGTTCAATTTAGGCACTCATCATTTAGTTGAAAAGAACAGAGCCTTAGGCTACAAGTAAAGATGTGAAAAAAACTAACCTTCCCAACTCCCGGAGCAGGTTCGCCATCTGGTTTTGGACGAGGGATAACAACATTCACTAGAGTACCTGCATTAAGAGCGTGAATATATGCAAACCGAAATGTTTCAAAACATTATAAAAAGATCTCATGTGATTATAAACAAGGGATAATGAAGTCTTCGTTCTGAGTATGTTAGGCCTGATTCTTTATAGCAGAATGTGGGACTACAAAAGGCTGTAAAACAGACATACAAACAAACAGAAAACAAAGAAAACCGATTACTCCACGAAAGGAAAATAAGGGCCATATAAAAAGAGAGCAAGGGGCGAAACAATGAACCATTAAGTATAAGACGGTTAAGAATTTTACCAAATTTCCCGCCCTCGGTTCTCATGTCTTCCATGATATCTTCATACTCTTCATCATCTTTGAGTTCATCTTCTGTAACTACTTCAGTCAGGCAAACGACTTTAGTAGGGACAGGTTGCAACATAAGCCTCTGCAAAATAAATTCAAAAGAGAATACAGCTTTAGTCCAGAGTCATATCGGTAGGAGTAAAAAGGGCAAAAAAACAAGGCCTAATACATCTGTAGACCTATAAACTTGTCCCGAAAAGTCATCCAACACCCTGAACTTTCAAAACTTGCAAATACCCCGATGAGGTTGTCAAACATTGCAACTGACCATCTCAACTTGTTAAGAACAAACTAATCCCCTAATGCTGATGTGGCGATGACTATCGAAGTTTGAGTGTGCCATGTCAGCATTGGGGGTTAGCTTGTACCCGTTAAACAATTGAGAGGGTTAGTTGATACTTTTAACAACTCCAGCCGGTTATTTGCAGCTTTTGAAACCTTAGGGTGTTGGATGACTTTTGCGGACAAGTTCAGAGGGATAAAGATGCTTTGAATCACCTAACAATGGACCAACAGATGATACTGAACAGAGAAGGAGATAGCGAAACAAGATTTTACCTGTAGTGCAATCTGCTGCTGAGCATGCAAAAGCACACTCTCTTGCTCGGGTTTAGGCTGGGTAGTACCCTGGTTTGCACGCCGAACAGTGAGAGTTTTATCGCCCATTTTGATCCCATTAAGTGCAGCACAGGCAATGTCTGTAACCGAAAGATCCTGATAAACACAAAAGGCGTAGCCTTTTGAGTTCCCGGTTTCTCTATCTTTGACTAGATCAAAACCCCGAAGAGGACCAAAAGACTCCAGTAACTCCCTGATTTGTGCTTCGGTGAAGTAATAGGGAAGCCCACCAACAAAGATGCGGTCTGGACCCTCGAGCCCACCAGCAGAGCCTGGAGTTAAGCCAACTGCAGCCAGATTGAGATTAGGGTTGGGCTGGCTTGGACCGAGTGTTGCAGCTAGAGATGGGTTATAGTCACTTGGTCTCCTCACCTTCACAGGTGCCCCCTGAAACAATTTTTTAGCAAGAAAATGCATATCAGATATTTCAGAATCCAAATCTAAGCATAGTACAACAAAAAATACAAATACCTCAAATATGATCCCATCTAGGGCCATAGCATTACTGGCCTCTTCAACAGATCTCATCTCCACAAATGCAAACTTTTTTTCATGGTTGATATAAACGTTTACAACAGCATCCCCTGTAGAAAACAAACATAAAATCTTTAGCGATAGCCAGGGAAAAACAGAGAAATTACTTAAATGATACCAAATACAAATATTTGTACACCTGGTCCAGCAGTATTTCCTCCAATTGCAGCCATAACTTGGCTGAAAAAGGTCGCAACAGTCTGCAAGAGACAACAAGAAAAATTATTACAGAATCAGAAATACACATTAGGCAACATAAAAATGAACGAAGTACTTTGAAACTAGATCTATAAAAAAAAAAGAAAAAGAAAAAAAAAAGATAGTATATGGAATAAAACCTGTTCATTAGCGTGAGGAGGAAGCCCTCCAACATACACTCTCCGAGCATGCCTAGTAGCCTGGAATAACAATACTAATCAGATAATTGTCAAGAGAAACTAATTGAAAAATACATATGAAAAATGCCTCGTGGTAAAACTTTAAAGCAGCTTTAATCGACCCTACCTGCTGCGTCATTGCCTGAACTGGCATAACTGGAAGAGCACCAAACTGCTGCAGGCATACAAAGAACACTGAATAAAATAACAGAAAAAAGGAAGAGATAAAATTGTACATTACACATAAAATTAACACAAACCTGACCAGCCCCAAAGGGAAGCATGTTAGGAAACATCCCGGGAATTGCAGGAGTTGTTCCAGCAACCTGACGGTCCTGACCTGCAAGGTTAAGGTAATTAGAACACACACACAACCAGAAGTAGAGAAACATATTTAGGGAATTAAAACAGGCGCCTGCACTATTTTCTAACAGAAGAAAACTATCTAGCAATAAAGTGTTACAATGAGGTTATTGAAAGAAAGAAAAAAGAATACGTCATTTATTCAAGTTCTGGGAGATATATTTGCAAGACTACAAAAATAGGCAATAGTTTCCAGTTGAAGATGAACAGGAACCATCAAACCAGTGCATTTTATTCCTCGTTGTACATAAAGCTACAGAAGTCGGCTCACGCCCATAGTCATCATAGCGGGGCATATATCCCAACACTGCCTACTTACAACAAACAGAAGACAAAAAACAACAAACAAACACCAAAGAAAAAGAGAAACCAAAATTCTCTTAGTTCCAGAACTATTTCAGAAATCAATAAAAAAGGAAAACACAGAAGCAAATTACAGTTAGAGCATTCAAACCACACCTCAAAGAAGCTATAAGTACATAATGAAATTGAAATGAACCACTCACCCAAATTACATACATCTACAATGTAGCATACTAACTTTTCACACTAGATCATATAAAAACAAAGACAGCAGTTAAGAATTACCGCAATCTTTGTGTAGAGGGAATAGATACCTGTAGCAACTGCGGGTACACCAGGCAACAATGCGGAAGTAGGAGGCGGCATATCAAAACCACTGATCCTTTTGCTGCATTGACATAAGGTTAGTACAAAAAATAAAGAAGCAACTAATCAATATTATTATATAAGCATACCTCTTGGATCGGGAGCGGGAACGGGAGCGGGAACGGGATCTGGACCTTCGCTCTGACTTGGCCCTTGAACGAGACCGAGATCGGCGCCTATGCCTGTCTTCTCTGTCCCTGTCATAATCTCTTCGCCTGTCAACAAAATAAAGCAACTAATTTTAGGAACTTTGGTCATAAACAGTTAAAAAACAAGGTAATGGCCACAATTAGTTTTCATCACCTGTCCCTATCATAGTCTCGACTTCTGGCATAATCTTCATCGTCATCCTCTCTGCCCCTTTCTCTCCTCTCACTACGCTCTCGATGGCGATCACGGTCCCTGTGATGTCGATTGCGATCACGTTCCCTGTCTCTATCCCTTTCCTTCTCTCTATGTCTTTCCCTTTCCTTCTCCCTACTTCTTTCCCTATCCTTTTCCCTGCTTCTCTCCCTATCCTTATCCCTCCCACGATCTCTATCTCTCTCCCTATCCCTGTCCTTGTCCCTGTCTCGATCCCTCTCCTTATCACGGCCCTTCTCTCTATCTTTTTCCCTGCTTCTTGAAGATTCTCTTTCATAGTCACGCGACTCATGCTGCAATTGGCAACCGTCATCAGCAAAGTTAATAACCTAAGCAATACAATATACAAGACAGAACAAATGAAAAAGGAAACAAACTAGCCATAATTTGTTCGTTGCAAGAAAGCTTATGCAATAAAAATACAATATAGCACACATAATCCACTAAACACACAGGATCGTACTCACATTGAATACAAAATCACCCAGACTAAAAACAAATTAATATAAATAACTCGGGACTATGATAGCATGACTCATGCACAAAAATAAAGCATTGTTGGAAGCTAACAGAGCAAGATTATTTTCTTATCAACTCATAAGGAGAGGCACAATTATATTAATCTGAATGTTAAAACTACTTGATAATTATCACTAAAATGAACTGAATATGGGATAAGTTCAAAATAACCCAAATTCTAACAAACAATACATAGTTTCATCTAAGAAGATTCTGCTTCTACTAAAGATGTAAATCTGCACTAAGTATAACACAATACCAGCTCTAATTACTTAAGCAAAGAGGATAAGGAGAATAAGCTAGAGTAATTATAGTTAATTAAACATCAAAAAAGAACTGACGAAACTAATATATATAAGACCTGTGATTTGGAATCGCTGTGATCATCATGGCCTCCATGGCCGCCGGAGACATAATTATCTTGACCAAAATCGGCACCATTGCCGTCGTATCTCCCCGCTTCAAAATCAGTCATGTTAAGCAGATTGCTACCAGAATGTTGAATCTAGAGTACAACAATCTTGGATTTCTGCGATAAATGAGTGTTGATGGATTACGAAAGAGGAATTCGAGAAGAATTGAGAACTTGGATTTTGAAGATTTTAGGGCAATGAAATTGGGCTTCTGATGGCGGTGGGCCTTTTATAAAAAGTTTGGGGGTGTGATATGTAAATTTAGTAAAGTTAGGGGTATTTTTATTATCTTTGATTATGATGGAGTTTTATTTCGTTAATTATGGTAGAATATTTAGTATAATATAAGAAATCTGTTTGTTCATGTTTCCATCAAAATATACTTTATATTTCAGTTGAAATGAAACTTCTCCTTTTTCATAAAAAATGACAAAGAATTTTTTTTCATCAAAATAAAATCCAGTTGCCTTTTTACACTTATTAAACATTATTTTTGTTACGAAATACGAATAAGTCTATTGTTTCCCGCAGTTATATGTTCTATCGATGTCACTTATTCATTCTAGAAAACAATAAAAGTAGGGTTTGGGGAGAAACAAACGTATCTAGAAAACAATACCTTCCTATACAATTGCCGCAGCAGACAAAGCAACATATTTTTGAATGATGGCGAAGAAAAACAAATCGAAGCCGAAAGGAGATCGAATCAGTAATTTGCCAGATTTTCTCATTTTTTCCCACAACCAAACAAGCTATTCAGACCAGGGTTCCTGTTCTTGTTATCTATTCGGATGGCACAAACTGCCAACACATCCTTAAATTTTACAACTGCTTGAAGATCCAGAAATTCGACCTCGACATCCACTGTTCACATTCTCACTTCGATGAAATGTTATGCTTTGCAACGAGTCGACATGTTGAGGATTTATCTTTGTGTTGCTATGGATATGGATATGGCTATAAAGTCATACCAGAGTTCTTTTTCAACAATGTTTCACTTATTAAATTGAGCGTTCGGTTTCACACCAAAAGGGAAGGTGAACTGGGCTCGTCTTAAGGAACTGGATTTGTGTGGTTGTATATTATCCAATCAAGCGATGGAACATATTCTATCGGGTTGTCCCCTGCTCGAGTTTTTCATTTTAGTGACGTGTTATGGATTTGATGAGTTAGTCATTAGATCCAACTCATTGAAACGACTTTCTGTTGGTGGTCAACATCTGAACGTCCTCGAAATTTCGTGTCCAAACTTGAAAGAACTAGTTCTTTATCATGTAACAACAGAGGACTCGAGCTTGTTTGATCAAGTTATGAAGAATGTTCTATCGATCTGTTCATCGCTCGAGTCAC
>CAOJBJ011540415.1:0-10139 GCA_948291685.1 Euphorbia celastroides | reverse complement strand
CCGCTGAGAGAGGAATGAGCCCTTTATATACCCTGCTCAAACCCTAAGCCAAAAAACTCACCGTTTTGTCTCAAGGGTCAATTTGCTGTAAAGTCCAACACTATTTAATTGCAGTTGGAAATAAGGGCAATAACTATATATGGCTTTAGCAGCCGGGACAAGAAATATTGTTTGAGAATGCTCCAATCTTTTACCAGGTATTTATAAATATATTGAAAAATTATCATCTGATTTTCTTTCTGCTCTTTTATTCCCAATAATTGCATGTGGATAACTTCTCAATGAGAGAAGTGGACTATTGACAATATTCTCAAAATGGTTCACGCGTTTACTGTGTAAATTATAATGGATTGGGATTCTTTAAAGTTAGCTTCTCAACTTTATTCTAAAGTTGTCTCTTACCTCTCTTAAAAATCACTAAAATATAAAAACTATACACTTTTAATCAAGGCCTTACATTTTTAATTGAAGGGTTTAGATGGTTCCAACTTTAATCTAAAATTCAAACTCAACTTTAAAGAATCCTTTTCCAATTAGGATTAGGGTATGTTTCTTATTTTAGGATGTAAACATCAGTTTGTGAATTCGCTATTTGTCTCAATTCGAGAGTCAGTAGCTTCTTTTTCAATTTATCAAGGAGATAGCAATAGGTAATAAAATTGTAAGAAATCAATACCATTATAGAGACTTCCAACCTTTTCTTGATTGACTTGATTTACTATAATTGCATATTTGGTGCATAAACTGATTTTCACACATTAAAAGTTATTTTAATGTAGGAAAAATATTAACAAAAAAATGGATTCTTCTTCAACAATACGCATAATGGATTTGTCGACCATTGAATTGTCATTTACTCCTAGTTGGACTAATTTCTTAATACACCATAATTGAACAGGTCCAACACTAAATAGGCAAATTCATTAGGTCAAATATCAGAAAATAATTCGTATAACAAGATTAAATAAGGTACTAAGCTCTGATTTTAGGAATGCGATGGCATCTCTTACACCTCAAAAGTATATACATTTCATTGGAGGAGCTTTAGAGTGGTAATAGAATTGTCTCGCGTAACTAATAGGTCACGTGTTCGAGTCGGAAACTGACCTTCCCCGATTTTCCTTTTATTTTTGAAAAAATAAAATTTTTATAGGAGCTAAGGTTCGATCCTCTTCATCCATTATCAATAAATATATCACTTGATTAAAGGTTAATTGCTCATCATAGTGATATTTGATTGTGGTTAGTTAATAATTAGTTAGTGGTGTGGGATAAATTTAAGTCAACCAGTAGTTTTCTTGCAATTTCTTGTAGTTTTGTAGTCCTGATTAGGTGATCCATGAGAACTGTTTTACACACGTTACACTTAGAACAGGTGATAACTGTCCCCACTTACTTTTTTATGTTAGTTATTTTGTGCAATTAAGTGTGTTATACAAGCTGCAAAATCGTTTTCTCTATCACATTGTTTAATTTCTGCTGCCAATGTGTTGAAAATTGGGAAACTGACCAATTTGCAAGTATTTTTTCTTAATATGAATTAATTTCCTAATAATCTTGATATATATATTCCAAATTCTATTTAGGTTGTTAAAATTGACTTAAATACTTTTCGGGTGACTGTTCTATATCTCAAATGCCCTTTTAGTGTTTGACCAGCTAAAATTGCTTCTTTGATACCTGATTCATTACAACATTGATTATTGGGTATCTAATACTTCTAATTTTTGTAATGAATGATCAAGGATCGATAAATCTATGCACGATTAGAGGGACATTCTTCATATTCCAGACTTTCATATCGATTTTTCAGTTTTCCGTATGTCTAGATGGGCGCCAAATACATGAAAATATGATAGATAAGGCACCAAAAATGCAAAATGTTAATAGTTAATGCATCAAATAGGCCATTTCAATATGTTAAACATCAAAATAGCATTTGAGATATAAAACAATCACCAAAAAATATTTAAGTCACTTGAAATCATATACTTTTGTCTAGTGGTTTTACTAGTCCCCATTTTTGGTAAATTAGATTTTTTTTTTTAATTTAGTGGTGGATATGCAATCATTCTCCACCATTGTACTATAGGCAGGTGATATTGGATGACATGTGTTAAGAATTAGGTGTCTAAAACAAATTATTTCTAAAGGTTATAGTCTTTTATTTTGCAGAATTTTTTGCAGTCCTTATAGAAAACTTATATATATGATTTAGACACTAGATTTTTTGACATATATGCATGGAGGAAGAGAGACACAGAATACGTGGCCATGAAAGCCAATAACGAGATTGCTTATAGAAACATTTCTATAGATAATAGAATTATTGGTTGGTTAATAACCCATTTAAGCAAGCAAAATCAGTTGTTTAGCAGACTTTTGAATTCATCACATAAAGATCAATTATGTGACATCAGAGCTCCCTTCTATTCAAAAATTTAGATATGGTCCAGCCGACAAGAAAACTTGGTTGAAGGATTAAACTCTTGCGTTTATTTATCGATGTCGTAATCATTTACTATTTGTTAATTCTTGTTAGAAACATATCATTTTACTAAGACCAAATCTACCAGGATCCTTTTAAACTTGTCTCGATTTTTCTCGCATCTTCTTGAACTTTCAAAAGTTTCTCTTGCTCTCCTCAACTGGCAAAAAATGCACCATTTTATCCCTAAGTGCCACGTATCATGTCCTTGTTGGTTTGACTTTTCGAAGATGTCATCTAATTAAAAGTTGACACGTGGAATTACAAGATTTAAATATTCACTTTAAACAAGTTGAGAGGATGAGAGGAACTTTTATAAAAATTAAAGGGGGTCAGAGAAACTTTTGAAAGTTCAGAGAATGAGAAGAAAGTCGGAACAAATTCAGGGAATTGTCGATGCATTTGACTTTTTACTAACTAATGCGGAAAATATGGGATTTTTTACTCCTCTAGGCTCCAAGTGAACGAGGAGAAAACATTAAAAAATATTTATGACGATTTGTTTAGTGGGAAATTGGTCTCTCTCACTTTTGGCTGGTGGAAATTGATATTGACAGTGATTATAATAAGTTGACAAAATAACTAAATAGAACGTTGCTTGTTAGAGAAGCATTATATTTGTTCTTCAATTGTTCTAATACATAATGAGCCATCACAGGAAAATTACAATTATTTGACTAATGTCAGTTGGGCTTGTAAAACTTTCATGCCAAAAAGCTTCATTTTTTTTTGGGTTTGATTAAACATTTGATTTTGGAAAAGGAATATTTTTTTATAGAGTAAAGGGAATATTTTCATTACATAAGAAAAGTTGCCATGCATCTACTTAGTAATAATTAAATGTACTAATTGAAATTTTTTAAAATATAATAGGGTACCATTTCAAATATGGAGGTGGAAATTCTTAAATTCGGTAATTAATAATTCTAATAAAAAAAACATAATATGATCAATAGATCACAAATGTTTTTTTTTCATCTTTTCTGAATTTAAATCCTTAAATTGTATGCATTTAGCTTGAATTTGTTTAGCATTTTCCCTGATAGCATATTAATTCACACCGACATAATCCGTATTGTCCTTCTTAAACTTTATGATGAAAATAGATTTGCAACATCAGCCAAATTTTTACAAAATACAAATAAATTGGTCGGTCCAAGGCAAAAACAATGGTAATTACCATGAAAACACCAGTCAATAAGCTTAGTTCATATTGCCAATATTAAAAAGTACATAGTAGCTTGCATTAGTGGATAACCATTTAATTTTAGTAAATATAAAATTGAGAAGATTCTGAGTACCAATAGAAAAATTCGAGTAAAACAAGCAGTATGAGGACAAAAACATCTATAGACGCCATTAAAGCACTTACAAATCATGTGTTGTATATATTTTAGGTTAAAAAAGGGAGAATTAGCTTTGATTTTGTAAGGAGTTTGCTGCACCAACTTCGTTAATATGTATGTATACACTTCCTCTAATTTATAGAGTTTTCTGGTCAAATTTCTGTATATCTTACTATTATTTTTCATTTATAAAGTGCAGCTGGATCTTGTTACTGATTTTTTTCGTTGTCATTTCTCTAAAGTTTAAAGTCATTGATGTATCTAAATTTCTCTATTAGTCTAAACTCTTGTAGGATTCAAAATAGAAAGCATCATAATCTTCCAGCTATTGTCAAATGGTACTCTATAAATAGAGAAATCTTCATTTATAAATTAGGGCGTATTTATCTACTCAAAAAATAAAGAATTTTTGCATCTGAATATTGAGTATTCTATACATTTCTACACTTTTAGAATATGATTGGAGTAATTTTGTGGTATAACTTTATAAATAGAGAAAAAGATGTAAGAACATAGTTAAGAATATATCATGATGAGTTTGTATATTTCTATTTAATGTTTTTCTATGGGAAAATACATTAAGTTTATTATTTTAATTGACAGAATATATTAATATTTATATGCTTTATGCCTAGCTGTAGATTTTTTATTGGGTTCTTTTTGAAATTCAATATAAAATACATAAGACGTAAGAGGTTTGAAGCCATGCAAAAGAGTGACAAAAGATCCCCATTGCGTGCATATTTCTTCAACCAATTATTACCTTCCACGATTTACAATATACTTTCACCTTCCAAATTTAATCCTAAATTTAAGTTATATTTGAAGCATTTCGTCATATTTTAGTTAATATACTTATGCAAATTGCATATAGTTAAATATATATAGTAATATAGTGTTTTTCTTTTGAAAAACTAGATGAATTTTTTAGGATTTGTCTAGAATTGTTTTATTAGTTATGTTGTTTTAAAAATTCTCCGCACAAACTTTTCCTAAGTTAACAAATTATTATGGCTTTAGAAAACATATACTTAATCATTTGTACTAATTAATTAAGAATTGTTGAACATTAATTTTTTAAAACTAAAACTTATGATTTGTAAAGTAAGTAAGAGTATGTTTAATGACACCAGATTGAGAAATACGCCTTTAGCGCTTATCTTTCAAATAAACTTTATTTTTACACTAAAACTCAGAATTATCAACTTAAGTGGTTTCACACACATCACTCAAATAAAATCAAATGGAAAAAAAATGACTTGCTCTTAGAAATTTTTGTCATTCAATATTAGATATATGTTATTGTAATTCAATTTAGAATATGATTGTGTTCTATAGTAGAAAATGGTAAAAAAAACTTATATTTTATAACGTAAAATAAACCAAAAGATTTGATCGAAAGCTAAAAATATTATCTTTTATAACGATTAGTTTGTTGATGTTAACTCCATAGAGTTGTTAGGTTAGAAATTTCCTTAAAATAAACGTACCTTTAAATATAGGCCACGCAATTCTTTAGAGAAACAAAACCAATATTCATATATTTCCAACATTAAAATCACTAGTGTACCATCAAAAACCTTAGTCAACCAAACAAAAAAATCGTTAACAATACAGTCATTAAAATAATACATGATTAGGTAGCAAAGATCGTGTATAAATTGGAGACAAAATATGCTTAAGCTAATGCAAGAGGAAACAAACACAGAAAAATTAATTTCAACAATGGGAAGGTCTCCTTGTTGCGATGAAAATGGCCTGAAAAAAGGACCTTGGACTCCCGAAGAAGACCAAAAGCTCGTTGATCATATTCAAAAACATGGCCATGGAAGCTGGCGAGCTCTCCCGAAGCTTGCAGGTTCGAAAATAATACTCTGTTCATCTCTAGTGGAATGTATACACAGGCGATTTATAACAAATTTTTAATGTGTTTGTATATGTTTATGTAATTTTTGTCAGGTCTTAACCGATGTGGTAAGAGCTGTAGGTTGCGGTGGACAAATTACTTGAGACCCGATATTAAGAGAGGGAAATTTTCACAAGTGGAAGAGCAAACTATTCTCAATCTCCACGCCGTTCTTGGAAACAAGTAACTCGAGTTTTCATGAATTTCGCCCTATTTATCTTGTTTAATGTTCCGTCTATAGTTACACTAGTCCGAAATAACATTATTCAATACCTAACATCATTTTAGACTAATTTGATCTTGGAAACACGTAATTCGAATTTTCACAATTTTCACCTTAGCGATTAGCTTTTTAATGTTTCATTTTAGACGAATTTAATCGTGCGTGACATATTGGTACATTCGTATTTATGCTCATTTTTTCATGCATTGCTTGTAGATGGTCGGCGATTGCAAGCCACTTACCAGGCAGGACAGACAATGAGATAAAAAACTTTTGGAATACGCATCTCAAGAAAAAGCTAATACAAATGGGTTTCGACCCGATGACCCATCAACCCCGAACCGACCTATTCGCCACCTTACCCAATCTCATAGCCCTACTGAACCTCAAAGACCTAATGGAAACTCACCCATTAGACGACCAAGCCTTAAGGCTCCAAGCAGAAGCCCTTCAACTAGCCCAAGCTCAGTACATACAGTACCTCATCCAATCAGCAGCGTCTGTCACCTCCTCTTCCGTCACAGACATGGAAGCTTTAAATCTATTGAATTCAGTTTCAAACCCTCAAAACAATGATCCTTTTGGACTCGGCAATGTCGATTCCTCCACCTCTCAACCACTCCACTATCCCGACCTACTGTTACCTCAGTTATGTGACCCACAGCCAGCTGTCACTTTCACTGGTCAACCGTCTTTGAATAGTGAATTGGGTCAATGTGAAAACTTGGCTGCAACAATGGAAAATAAGGAAAATAACCCAAATGATTTTTCTTGGGTTATTCCTTCTGTAGGTGAAGCAAGTAGCAGTTCTTCTAGCTATGGTGGAACTTCTTCTTCTTCTTCTCCCTTTTGGCCTGATTTCATCTTTGAAGACAACATCATTAATGACATTTGCTAGTCAAGGTATTTCAGTTCGAAAAATTATACAGAGAGCTGGACTTTTTGTACTTAGCTTCGTCCAACTGTTGATAACGGTTGAATGAAGGTAGGGTGCAAACGTCCGACTCTATAAAAATCTGATTTCGGTTGCATATATTGATGTGTTTTGTATGATTTTTATGTGATTATAGATACACCTATACACACATATAGTTGACATATATAGTTGACATATATATTCATTATATATCATGTACATGGTCATTGTTTTTACTTAGTTCATGGAAATATAGCTTGGATTTTTTTTTATTTTTTTGTTCCATGTATCTTTAACTCAATAAGGTAGTGGTAAACAAAACTTTGAATCTTTTTTTTAGATGTAGGGTTTAGAGGTTTAAGTTTTATCTTATGGAGATGTACTTATTGGCTATATATAAATAAGTTTTTGTTTGGTTGGGATTTGTTTTTGCATTATTTTACAAAGAAATTAACTTTGAATGGCTTATTCTCTTCAAGAATTTACTAATTATTCAAAAAAAAAAATTGAATTTGATTAATTTATTGATTTTTTTACTAAAGAGGAAATAGTCCATTAAATCGTATCGGAGCAAATTACATTTCTAATAAAGGATGGACAACTATTCATCCATATCTTCCTACTTGTTGAAAAATCCGCAGCTCGAACTAACAAATAACGCTACATACCATATTGAGCTAAAGAGCTAGAATCGTTATTGATAGCAGCAACCACAATTATTTAAGTGACACAAGCAATAGCTGGTAATTCTCTCCTATAACCTCATCTTTATGTATTCCTCCTATAAGCACTCTATCTAATCTCGCATTGATGACACTCAAATCGACCTTAATTTGTAATACTAGTGTAATTGAAGTAATTAATGTATTACTGAAAAAAAGTGTTATTGAACTAATGAGGTAAATGGTCTAGCTGAAAACTTAGCTGAATAAAAATATATTTCTGAAAATGACACTTCTTTGTTATTGCAGAGAAAAATTATTAAAAGGTGGAGCCTTAAACAAGATTAGTTGAGAAATAGGTAATTACTTAGATTTAAACCCATAATTAATATCCAGGTAATCAAGCAGGTGAGTTCTTAACGCAGGAAATTCTACTTCTACTAACTTCATTAACTTTTATCAACATTAATTTCTTTGTGTAAACTGCAATGTTGAATAATTACCCTTCCCTTTTCTTATCAAGTAATTGACAAAAGGTAAAATTCTCTTTTTCTGTCAAAAACTTAGGATTAAGATTGATTTAAAAATATATAAGAAATTTTATGTTTTTAAATTGTTAGAGTGGCTCTTACCAATATCCCTATATGTATATATATTATCATAATCTTTATCTGTATATTAGATAATTAAATAAACCACTTTTAGAGTCGAGCTCCGAAGCTTTGGTTAATGTAATTAACGACGTTCTTAGGAATCGATGAATGAACTTTGTATTCGAAGATTTTTCGGCTGAGGGCATTTACCTATGAACCCCTCGGTTGAATTAAACAAATAATAATCCAAATTATGAAATAATGTTACTCAAAAAATCAGAATAGGTGAGGTAGATTTGAATAACCACATTGTTCGTACATTCCAGGGTATATAATAAGCAAAACCTTTTGCATTTAATTCCTTCACCTTTTAGTTACTTTTCCTTTAAGGCACTGACCTTTTATTGCTTTTCAGTGATCCATTAATTTAATTCAATCTTTAAATTAACGATAGTATCAAACAAAATGTCAATGCCATGCATAATATGATATATAAATTTGCATGGTTAGCAATATAATTACAATAAGAATAATATAAGTATATAATATGGTTTAGGTTTTTTCTCAATATCTTCCTCTCTTGTATCATATTATAATGCATAAAAAGATTTATGAAAATGTTCATCACCTAAAACCTACCCCATTTGTTTGGGTAACCATAAAGTTTCTTATGTCATTGCAAATTGCAATCATATCATAATTGAAATAAAAACACAATAATTCACACTTACATGTTAGTTCACTTTGTAAAAAGTATTGTATATTAAGGTCTTGTTTTTGTCAACTTTTGAAATATGAACCTCATTAAGTTAAGTGAATTGATTTTAGTTTAACTGAACTGAATTTACTTTATCAACAAAAATTAATGGCTCCAAGTGGCAACATCGAAGACAGAGATGTTTTGTTTTAAGGTTTGTTAAGTGTTTTATATAATTATATATTTACACACTTTTTAAAATACACTACAAAATATGAGCTTATTGCTAATATTGAACACCATGTTTTAATAATAAAACTTTTTTGCATGGTTCTAATAAAATTGTGGTCAATGTATTTCTACTAAAATTTAGTATACATGTGAACGTATTAAATTAAATTTTAAATCTTTCCACCCACCACCTTATGTCAAATAATAGATATATGCAGCAAACGTGAATGTGAACGTGAAATTATTATTATTGATTAGTTACGCACTGAAAATGATTCGTTAAAATATAAATTTTCGTTGATTTAGACAATATCAAACCTGGTATGTGTGTTAAATCAAGGACTATTAGTCCAAACCCATACTGAAACAGAATTAGCCCATAAGGCCCGTAATGATTGTTAAGAAGCCCATATTGGCCCATTATGTTGAATGCAAGGTTGTCATGCTTCACTTTCATAAAATATTTATGAAAGCATGCTTTTGAGAAAAATAAACCAAAAGCAACCTTGATAATAATCCACGTATCGATCGAAAAGTCACTATAAAACACTCGAGTAAAAAATAACTCTAATTAAGAGATAATCAATGGAGGCAAATGACGTGGATCACGAATCGTGTGGCATAATATTTCTCTCGGAAAGAATCATATATATTCACAATTTTAAAACCTAGAAAATTACTTTTTGATTTTCTTAAACAATGAGCTATAAATGAAAGACGATTAAGCTTTACACGTCAAACTAGGTGACCAACTTTCTTTCAAATAAATCGCTCATTTGAAGAATTTATTTATTCCAATTCAATTTAGTAAGTTATATAATTTCTATCAAACCTTTCTTAAAATGTCGTGGTAGATCAATAAGAAAGAGTTATTTACCTAAACATCAATTCAACTATACAATTTTGGGCAACTTACATGGTATGACAAAAAATGTTTGTTATAAAATGCAAAATGACTAGCCAAACAAACTTATTACAGAAATAACAAACAAGCTAAACTAACACCACCAAACATTCAAAAAAGAAAAATAATTACATCCAGTACCTGATAGATATATGTTTATATTGTAGTAATTT
>CAOJBJ011540197.1:0-15161 GCA_948291685.1 Euphorbia celastroides | reverse complement strand
TGCGAAGCCCTAGCAACTGGCGGAAACTGATCGGAAAACCCCTAACAGCAGCAAGAGGAGGACGAACGGTGGCTAGACAGAAAAGCAGGACGGAAACTTGGCCGGAAACTGATCAAAAAAACCGAGTTCGGCGAAACCCTAGCAGAGCCCGCAAAATCGCCATCTCAAGACAAATCAATCTTAGCATCAATTTTTCTCTTTGTTTTTCCTTATTTTGTCATCATCATCATTAAATTAAATTTCATCTCACTAATTCAATGATGATAAAGAGCAAAGTAAGATTAACTTTGAAAAAAAAGTCACTATAACCTTCACCTATCTTTTATGTTTAATTTTTTAGTATATGTAAATTTATTGTTACCATTGTTTATTTTAATAAATAATCATATATATAATAAAAGTAATTAAAGTTTCAAAGACTTTTTTACCCTTAAATTTATCTTTTAAATTTATTTTTAACACTTAATTTATTTTTTATTTTCTTTTGTTTTATTGATGATAATTTCATTTAAAAAAGTTCAGAATATTTTTAATTTTGTAATAAGTTAATTCGAATAATAGAATACACTAGTTTTAAATTAAGAGTGAGTAATTTTATTTTGTTTTTCCTTCCAGTTCTGTTTCGAGCCCGCCAATTAAAAGCCCAACCCAATTGGAGGATCCGGATAGAAACCCAACAAAATTCGGAAAACTTGGCGCCAAAACGTAGCAAAAGAAGCGCTATTTCCCTCGAGAAGCTGAACCTATTGTATCGGCGTTTTCTCTAGCGACTACCTTTCTGCCGAGACTCGCATATGGAAGTGGGCCAGCAAAAACGGAAACAGCAGGACGAAGAAGATCCGTTTCACGCATTCGTCGATTACGCTAGATCGGTGCTGATTCCCGGCGAAGAAGCGGAGGGAGACGGCGGCTATGGCGCCGACGGCGAAGAAACGGAAACTTCCGGTCCCGGCTGGAGTTGGATTGCGTCTCGGATACTCAAGACTTGTATCGCTTATTCTAGTGGAGTGACTGCCGCTATATTGCTCTCCGATCTCTCTCAGGTAGTTGCTTAATTATGCTCGGTAGCTGATAAATTGAATGAAATGGGGTTCTCAATTGTAAATTGCTGCTATATTCGATTGTGAAGACGAATTAGGGAAGTTAGGTTTTGCTAAATTGTTCGAGTTCCTGTTCTTCGCTAGTTTACTGACTTTTTTCGATTTACTCACCGAAGGCGTGGAGTGAACAACACAAGACTGGCGCACCAAAGAAACGGCCAGAAATTATCAACCAGTTGAAGAAGAAACACAAGAGAACGAAGCTGCTTAATGCTGTCACAATCGATTCCATTCATGAGAAGAACTTTCTGTCATTAACTAGCTGCTTGGAAGCTGTTGTTGTTGATGCTTTTGTTCTTCCAGGTATCATTGGCCCATTGTGAAACTTTAGCTTCAAATGTTATACTGTTTGTTGATGTTAGCCCTGCTGCTGTAAGATTTATTTTGTGCATTTTCCTTGAAACTATGGGCAGTACTTCAACACATTATCTTTTTCTTCAGGTACAAACATCTACATGCTCACATTGGGGGATTTTTGGAGTTCGAATACCATTGATCTTTATCTCCACAGAAGGTGAGTTGCTGATTTACAAAATGCAAAGCAAATTGTGTTATCATTCAGCTTAACATTTGAATTGATTTATGCTGTATTTTCTCTAAATGTCAGGCTACGCTGTGAATTACTGCACTAAAGCTTTCCTTTTTATCTATCTTTCTTTACTAAACTAATCGCAATGATTGTTGTACTAACCCTGTATTGCATTTGTTTGCGTGTTTGGTTGTGATGATTTCATATTGCCCCACTTGTCCATTTCATTACATAAAGGGAAAGGAGCACATAAATTATTCTATTTGACTTGAAAGGTTTTTTTGAGCTTGCAGAAATGCTTCTGTGGTCATTGATATACCCAGGAATGAAAATCTAGTATTCAAATTTTCCACACTAGTATTTCCCTTTGATCCAAGTATTTGTCTCAGGTAGTTAAGCTAGCAAACATACAGTATAATATTGAACCCTGAACTTATGTCTCTTTTTCTCTGGTAGATACTATGACTTGGTGGATCCTCGTCATGGAATTTTGAAGAAGGGAAGGGAAGTTTTTCTCACTGGTTGCTATCTCCGAACAGCCAGAGAAGGGTCTGGGTTTCCCCGACTTCTGCCAACAGAATATCTTGTGATATTGTTAGATGATGTAACTTTCAGATGTCCCTTTCTGTTCCCATCCCCCTTCATCTTTGCTTTTTCCAGAATGTCATTGATAATTGTATGATGAATCCTAAATATTTTGAATTTGCAGAATCGGTATCTTGTGTAATAGTTTTTCAATTTCAATTTTGCAGGATCAGGATAATGATGCCATGCTGATTGCTGCTCAGTTTTGTTCAGATTCTTTCTCATCTATTTCTCTTAGTGAGGCCAACAGTGGTGTATCTTATTGTTTATATGGTAGGTAAGTTTTCTTAGTTGTGAAATTATAAAGTAGAGCAGTACTTAATCAGCAGGTATACAATCGCAACACATGCAATGAACCACCATCACCCTAGGGAAGTGAACTAGTCATATCGACATCACGGAAGAATTCAAATAAGTGTGGAAGAAATCAAATCAAAACACCATATGTTCCATTTATATGGTTGTAATGAAGTAACATTCAAACTTTGAAATATTAGCCATATATTTCCTGTGAGACAATTCTATATTGCGTTTCTTATTGCTTGTTCTGTCAAATTGCCAGTTATGGTCTCACGTACAAGATTAAATATATAGGAGCCTCTGTATTAAACTAGGAAACAGAAAAAATCTATAACTGAGCTATTTACAGCTCTACAGTCTGTACAAAGACGAAAAAATTGAAGGCAATAATAATATTAATGAAATGTGGATTGCGTACTCCATATAGATTACTGAGCTTATTATTTAAATTTTATTTTTTAGTGAAGAAAATTTTAGCGCGTTATGAAACATATAATTGCTTGGATCCTCTATTTTCCTCTGAATATTCTATTACATATGCAGGATTGAGTCTATTGAGTCAAAGGAGGTTCAAGGGGCATTTGGAAATTTAAATAGAAAAGAGATCACATTGATTGACAATGATAGTGTCCAGATGAAATTTCTCTTATGGGGAGATCAGACCGTTCTGGCTAATCTTTTCAGGTATATCCTTGCCCTATGTTGTACACGTGTCTTAAATCTTAACCATATTATCTTTGTCCTATTGCCTAATTTAATTTTACAGTGTTGGAAGCATGCTTGCTCTTGATAAACCATATATTGCAAGTTCAAAAGAAAGTGCAGTTGAAACAACTAGCGAGGTCTGTCTTGAATATGGCTCTGCCACACAACTGTACTTGGTGCCTTTCATTCAGAATGAGGAACAAGTAGGTGGATGAGCTTACAGTACTAATTTTTCTCATTAAGAACGCTGAAGTAACTTCTTTGTTCTGCTTCTAAGGTCTATTTACCCCTGTCCCAAAACCGGTATCAAGGTTCCAGACTGATGACTGTATTAGAGCCCAGTCAGGGATTCAAGGTTTCACAAGTGACATTGCCTCGTGATTCTCAGGGGTCTGTTGACTTCAGCAACTGTCCCTTCCGGGTTAGTTATAGTAGTAATCCAACAAAATCTTTTACCATGTCTCCATTCAAAGCTATTGCAATTTGCAAATTCTCCGAATAATTTTTATTTAACTTTAGCCAGGTGATTAGTAGGACGCGAGGACATGCTTGACACGGTCCATTAACGCCAGCTTTGGCTACTTTGATGTTTGGGTTTTTGCTGACAACTTGACTCACTTTTCTTTCAATGTTTTGCAGTTATATGTAGTTGATCTTCATGACAAGATGACTGGGATAAGCCTCTATGGCGTTGTTACAGACATTAACTGCGAGAAAAAAGCTAATAAAGTTGTTTACGCTTTAAATATTGAGGATACTACTGGAGCAATTTGGACAAAACTGCACTTCACTAGATCTTGGTAACCCTTGTAATAATTGTTATGGTACCACGGCACCAAAAATAATCCAGAAAATTCTGAAATGTCTTTTTTCATCAGGTCTCTAGGAAGACTGTGCCCAGGCCATACAGTTTACATATCTGGTCTGTCATGCTACAAGACAAAACAAAATTGGTCTGTCATTCTTTGTTATCGTTAAGCCTATTTAAGCCTCATGCATATCTTTTTTAGATGTAATTCTTATACTCGTTTATCTATCTTGGCAGCTTTGAACTGTGTTGGTATGAAAACGATGCTGCAGCCTCCTTTGTGAACCTTAGTTGCCTGCCAGCGCTATTAAACTCATCTTGTCTTCAAAGAATATCTTGCCTCTCTGATCTATCCAGTGATGCTAGTTGTACATACGTAAGCCTCTAATGAACTTTTGAATTGGATGTTCTTGGGTTATGCTTCTATCATACTCATAAATTCCTTAAGGGGTGTGTTTGTAACACTCAATTTCGAAAGAACTCAATTCAGTTCATTTTATACGCAAATTTGTTAACTTTGCATATAAAATGAAATGCAAATTCCCTCTATATTCTTTTGTTTCGGAACTTGGTTAAGTTCTGCACAATCTAATGCTTGGTTACACAAAATGTAGTTGCTCATGACAACTGCATTTTATGTAACCGAGCATCAGGTTGTACAGATCTTAACCAAGTCTAGAAACAAAAGAGTACACACACACTCCTATTGTCATCTATATGTCAATAGAAGCAACCAGCTTCTTTGCGATTTTTTGAAGCACAGGACCACCTATTCTAAGAGCAAATCTGCATGGTCAATAGGATGGCGATAGTTAACTTGCTATCCAGTTTTTATGCACTACTAACTGAGAAAACCTTTCTTAACTGTTTCCTAGGCGCGATAGAAGTTTTGCACTTGAATAATTTGCGATATATTACTAACTTGTTCCCTAATCATGCAGATATGTCGAGTTAGGCTTGAGCAAGTCCATCAATGTCATGTTAATACAACCTACTCGCATTCTCTTTGTGGCCATGTTGTCAATATAACACCTAGTGGGGCTGTTCAATGCAGTTTCTGTCATTGTGATTGCAGTGATAAAATTATGCGTAGTTTTGACCTGAAAATCAGTCTTTCAGACAATACTGCCAAGATTGTTGCATGGTCTACTGGTCAAACTGCAGCTGAGTTGCTGCAAATTTCACCAGATGAATTCTCTGAGCTCCCTGAGGTAGTGCTTTATCTCAAAGATTTCATTCTTCACCAGCAATCTCACAGATGTGATTTTGATTTACAAATAGCACTCAAATGCATCTGATGTCGGTAATTGATTTGCTAAATTAAAATGATAGTGTCTGGCTTCCCTATGGTTTATTTGGAGTTTTCCATTCGTCGTATTTCAGTTGGAAACAAGAAATATATTAACCATTTAACAAAGAAAACTATAATAGCCATGTGTTAATGCAACAAAAACAGCTATGCATACTGTGTATAACATCAGTGACAAAACCAGATCATGTATACCAAGAAACAAGGTGCAAAAAATCTGGTTCTGTTGTCCAATTTTAATAGTTTTGCATTCAAACGACCAAATTCTCGCATGTGCTGAGCTAGCGGGCATATAAACTTTGTTTAATAATAGAATTACCTTAAATCTAGTTTCAGGAGAATTTTGAGGCTGCAAAGCTCTTTGGAGTTTGCTTATATATTGCTGTAATACATGATTGCAGGATGAGCAATACATGTACCCTTCATCACTGGAGAGCGAGACCTTTATTGTTGCATTGGTAAACAGCAAGAGACATGTATCATCTCAGACAGAAAATGTATTCTGGGAGATATGTCGGGCACTAAGGTATGAATAGAACTGAGCAAGCAAGGAAAAGATTCAGTTACGATTTTTTCAGGGCAATGTTTTTGATAGGCCAGTTGCCTCTCGGTTTGTCTCATGGTATTGCACAATCCGGTGATTCGGATCTCGGTTATAAGGTGAGAAGTACGATTTTGTCATCCATCATATTGGTAAAATTTATCTGTGTGCATGTTCTGTTAATAACATGTCAGTGTCACAGAAAATTTTAAGATGATTTTGCTTCTCCTTACATTTGGATGAATTTTTCCATCATTTAAATGGACAAATTATTGCTTTGTTTAAAACAAAGTATAACATACACTTCATATGTCACATAAACCGGTGTTATAATAGTTCACAATTGGATGTTATATTACTTAATAATAGAAATCATGAAAGAAGTTATCTTTGCAAGTAATATATACCATCCAACTGTTGGAACAGTTTTGTCGAATTCGTGACATTAATCATCACCCATTCGACAAATTTGTTCCAACTCTTCAGACATTGTTAACCAATTTCAAAAATGAAATTCGAGGAAATAAGCATGTGATGGATGAGCTTAGTTATGATCTGAATGTGAATTTGAATAGGACAAGTTATATGGATAGAAAGAGCTCTACGTTATTACCTATTTATTAGGGGGAGATGAAAAACTTACTATAGATGTAAATTATGGGGCAAAATTTAAAAATGAGTTGAAATTTAGAATTGTTTTTTTGGCACAATTTAGTAGACCTATTTAAGAATGTACCTGATAAACTTATACGTCCTATTCACCACTTTACATTCTTTTCGATCTTCGGTTCATAGGCCTCAAGATCTCACCTTCTATCGCTTGTGATGAGCCTTTGTTTTATTGTAGTCGTCAAACTTTATTGGTAGAATGTTAACCTTGTTGTCGAAAAAGTTTGAATCAACAGATGTTATTTCTATTTACGATTTGATCTTTGGCTAGTAATCAAACTTGATATTTATCTAATAGAACATGGTAGGTATTAGTAAGAGCAACAAGCTTACAGGTATTTGATGAGTACTTGGTAGAGAAAAAAAGGTGTAAATGCTTTACAAAAACCCTACAATTTTTGAAGTTCTTAATTGTGCCGAAGCAACTCGAGTTATAATGACATGAAAATGCAGTTTCTACTTCATTGATCATGATGAATAGATGCAAAAGACATGAAACTTGTTTGACTACGATGCTACTAGCTATTATTAATAGCACTGTTTTAAAAATTCTCGCCTTTGCCGCCGCGTCTTGGGCTTCTAGGACGCTTTCAGGTCTTGAACCGATTTATAGCCGCCTAGTCCGAATTATTTTACCTAGATGCCGTCTAGAGTTAATTTTTAAAAATTTTATATTAAAAATAAATGTGTTTTAAATTTTTTTTATCTATAAAAAAATAGTTTATTTTGTCAAACTAAAGTCTATTGAAGTCTTCTTACAATAAAATTTATCATTTTGAATCTTGAAAAGATAAATAATTTACTTTATATCACAATAAAAATGCCTATATTATTTCCAGTACCTAAAATTTTTTATAATATAATTAAAATTATATATTTTACATATTTGATTATGTTATGATTTATGAATCCATTTTCAGTTATATTCATATTTTTATTTTCTAATACATATAAAAATAATGAAAAATATAAATCCACCTAAACCCTACCTAAGCTCCGTCCAGGCCTCAGATGCTTCTGCCGCCCGACTATAATCGTCGTTATTTGCTTAAAATAGCTAAAAAAGCTATTCAGAAGATGTTCATAAATGTTATTCAACATAGATTTGCAAATGTTCACGCTAAAAGAATTTTACTAGGTGGTGTTGTATGAGCAACTTTCATACATATATCCTGCAATTCTTTATTGTTTTCTTATTTGAACGGAAATGAGTAGCGAAAAATCCATGCACAGAATAATGCTCAACTGAACAAAAGGGAACAAGTATGGGCAACATGAGTATGACATGAATCGAATATACCACAAAGATCAACAGCTAAAGTGCAGAATAAAGACGGAAAAAGTTTAGTTTTTCACAGTGTCGGTCACTAAATTCTTCAATGATTCAAATTTCGAGGGAAAACGTTTCACAGAGAAAATGTATTTTGCTGTAGAAGCAAACAAAAAGGGGTCGAGCTAGAGGATGCTAATGATCAAAGTTTAAGTACTTAAAACAAGTTTAAAAAATCCTCAAGTAAAGATGGCCAACCACTTGTCAACCTCAATCATGTCGCTTGTTGCTGGTGGCGTTATGATCGGATATTATCTTCAATACATTGACTAAAGCTCGCAAACGATCCCATATGTTCAACCCATAGAGTGCTTCTACAAGTGAAACCTGAAAGTCGAAGACGTTCTCTGAAACCGGATACTGTCATTGCCAATAAGACACATCAGTACTCGGAAACCTCAAAATATTGGTTAAGTGCTCGCAATTTATCTAGTTTTCTAACTCCATTCTGCCCAAAAGAAGAGGGCCTTGTCGAAGCCACGGTGTTTTCAATGTCATATAAGGACAACCAATCATTAACCCAATACTTGTCCCATCTGGACTACTGTCTTTTGACCTTTAAAATGCTCACCATTGCCCCTTGGCTTGAAAAAAGTGCACAAGTTGGCATCTAAATGCCACATGTCAGCTTCCAGTTGGAGAGAGTTGATTAGAAGAATGACAACTTTGTGGGGATTTATGAGGAACAGGTCCTCCAAGGACCCCCACATAAGGACGTGTCCATTCAATAGCATTAAAAATTTCAAAAAGAAACTCAAAATATGAGTTAAGTGGACATGTGTCCATTGTAGTACAAGGTCCTTGGAGGATGGGGTTCTCCTTATAAATGCCCCAACTTCGTGAAGTCTAAACCAACTAGAAGTTGACACCTAGCATTTATGAGGAAAACTAGTGCACCTTTTGCAAGTTTAAGGGGCAACGAGAAACATTTTAAAGGTTGAGGGGCAGTAATTGAACCAAGTTTAGGGGGCTGCTGATGTTTGGCCTGTTATCAAGATCCCTCTTTTGTAGCAATAGGATGCATAGTACCCGAATAATTATAACTGATAAAAAGATTCAATGTGTTGAATCAAAGAATATGAAAAGCTGAATGAGAGTCTCAAGGAAGCTAACCCGAATAGGTTTTGGAATGACGGTTTTGATGTAAGGCCACCATCTATCCTCAACAACTGACTTCACAAGACAACATGCTCGCAATCCTTCTATACCAGCAAATCGTCCAAATCCACTGTCTTTCACACCACCAAATGGCAAGGACTGAAACATAGAAGAGTAAACCATAAGGACATAGCCAAAATCAACCAAGGGTCCAATAGATGGACAAAAGTGTTAATTATTTTCCAAAATCCAAAATGGGCTTTAACAATATCTTAACCCATAACAACTTGACACTTGTCATTTGTGCACTACTTTGATAAAAGCCACAAGCACGAGGACAAATTTATACATGATTATACGGTCAATTTGGTATACAGAAGTTGCTTCAAGGATAAATTCCGTTCAAATTTAGGTTTGGATATAAGTTGACCCCAAAACTAGGCATTTGGAGTCATATCAGCCCAAGACAAATTTCAGAACGTGATTGTTTTTTTGGCAAGTCAGTTTCTTTTTCTGACATGTCATTTTAACCCCAAATAATACCAAACATGATTTTGTACCGAAATTTTCCCATGAGCCATCAAAAGCTAAGTTGATCTTTTATCCAGTCGATACACAGTTTTGGACCTACTTGATGTTGTATGCCAAGTTCTAGGACTAGACTGGCTCTTTAGCTTTTTTAGTGCTAATCAAAGATAAATTGCAGCCTAGCGCTTATTTTAAACACCAAAATCGATTGAACTACAAGCTAAAATATTTTTCCAAGCCAAAATAGTTGCATTTTGCACTCACTAAACATATATTAGCATTTGGATCAGAGAGGTTACCTGACACATGTATGTTGAAGCAAAGTCATTAATTGCAGCTACTCCACAATGTATCTGAGAAGCAATTTTTTTGGCTCGGTGTTGTTTACCAGAAAAAACAGCACAGCCAAGCCCATATCTAGAGTCATTCGCCAACATGACAACCTCTTCATCTGTGCTAAATTTCATTATTGGGATGATAGGTCCAAAAGCCTACATTCCAGTCAAACTTCATTAGGCAATGTTAAACACCCATGTGTAACCCCAAAAGGCACCTAAAGGGGTTAGGGTTATTTCATCAATATAAGGAGCATTTAAGCTCTTAGCCAAGCAATGTGGGATATCCAACAGGCAATATCAATTACAACCAAGAGGAAGATGACAGATGTTCTACATAAGCTACCATGTGACAAGGAAAACAAATTAGTCCTTCTAATGGCATCATATATAGATGTTATATGCATGAGACTTATTGGGGGTCTTATGAAAATGTCAAATTGAATTGTAAAACTAGATACCATAGAGTCCTCATACCTCTTCTTGCATCAGTTTCATTGTGTGATTCACATTCACAAGCACAGTGGGAGGGAAATACTGATCAACTGCATCTTCGCCTAAATGACCAAAACTTCCTCGAGCAATAATTTCTGCTCCTTTCTCAAGGGCATCATTGACAAGGTTTTGAAGCTTTTCAGAATGCTCTTGTAAGCATATTGCTCCCATATCATACTTTCCAAGAAGTGGTGGCCCCTACATAATTTGCAACATAGAAGAAGAAAAGTCATACACAAAGATAAATTTCTGCAAGTTGCTTCAAAGCAAATAGTCTTCAAAATAATTGACATGCACCGCAAAAATATTTTAGGGATATAGGATTTAAATATGGAAAAGAACATAATTAATGATTAATACAGAATTGATTTTCTTCATTATTAAGGAGACAACAGAAAGTACAGAGAGTGGCTTGCTACTGCAATTTAGTACATCGACAAGTAAAAAACTCCACCAACCAAGAATTTTCATGACTAATACAGTAAACTGAATGAAAAGCACATAACCTGCAACTCTTTGAAGTCAAGAAAAAATTTCCAAAAAATTTCCAGCACATTAAAAAAAAACTAGGTCAAAATGGAGGCATGACTGTACAATATGTGCCAAATTGCTAATCAATACAGGAAACTAAAATCTGTTTTCAGAGCAATTGTAGAATATAGATATAATAGTCCAAAAGATGTTAACCAAAAAGGCAGACACTGTCAAGGCATGGAAATGACCGGACAGCATGCTCTAGTCAGTACAGGAGATTGCTTACTATTTCCAAACAAATTATTGATATAACAGTCAAAATGATAACTAAAAAGGTAGACAATGTTCGAATTCATCAGAAGAGTTCAGAACATCAAGATAACGAGTACTTACAGCTGAAACAGATTTTACAATCTTAGTAATTTCACTGACAAATGAGGAATATATGTCCTTATGAACATAAAATCTCTCAGCTCCAGCGCAGTTCTGTCCACTTGATTGAAGAGCAGCCCTCACAGCGACTTGAGCAACCTACATACGGGAGAAAAACAAGTGAGTCCCAGCGAAATATTCCAGTCAGTAGGAAGTTTAAGTTAGCAAGACCAATTTATACTTGAGTCACATCCACATCTTCACACACAATAAATGCATCTTTTCCACCAAGCTCAAGTGTAACAGGTGTAAGCGTGATGGAAGCATTTCTCATGATCTGCGATAAGATAAATTCCAGCCAATAAATGAGTAATGCAGACAATCAAACATAACTTGGAAATAAATAATTTAAGGAACAACTAGCATGAAAGGGCTTCAAATCCCATTCAGAAAGTGACAATACTGGCTACTGCTCAAAAAGTATGTAAAAAAGAACATGCTAAGCTAATATAACATTCCATACCGCTTTTCCCACACCAGGTGACCCAACAAATATGATTTTATCAACTGAAGAGACAAGTGCTTCACCCGTTTCAGAAAATCTGTGTGAAAGCACTGGATTTAGCTCATTAAAACAACTATGAACATTATTTAAGAAATGTCTGAAAGAACATACCCAGTTATTATGTCAACCAGATTTTCTGGAGCTCCTACAGCAGCAAGTGCAGCTTGGATTATACGGCAGTAGAAACACCCTGACCAACTTGCATGTTCTGAAACCTGCACTTGCAAGTGTATTGCATTGCATGTCAGTTTTTCGAGCATACGAGAGAGAGGAGAGAGAACCCACACAATAAAAAAAGAGCCACGTGCAGACTGATCCAACCGTTGTAAATGGACACAAAATGACATCAATTATTCTCCTAGATACTGAATAGACTAGCAATATGTGCACCTTACGTTCCATTATGCTCAACATACAAGGTGTGAAATAAAAGAAAAAAAAACACAAGTGAAATGCTATATACCTTTATCACAATACTGTTGCCTGAAAAGACTGCCGCAAGCATTGGGTTAAAAATATTGTGGAAAGGATAATTCCAAGACACTATGGCACCAATGACACCAAGAGGATGAAACTCCACCTTGGATTTCTTGTGAAGCATTGATCTTCCACTAGATCTGTGAACAATGGGACAATGTAAAGGAAGAATGTTCAGTGTGTCAAGTGAAGCTTTTTACATTAGAAAACACATCAAAATGCAAACCTGTATTCAGGCTTTAGCCACTTCTCTCCCTCTGAAAGAAGCCAAGTTATCTTCTCACATGTTGTCATTATTTCTCCTAAAGAGGCGTCTACCATAGTTTTGCCAGTGTCACGGGAAGACACTCTGTTGAAAGAAACCATATAGATCAATTGCAGAGCAATCCTTAGCTGACATTGTACCATCAAATGAGATGTGAACCAAAATAATTTATATGCATATAACATCTCTTTGAAAACTAACTAATCTCTTGCAAGTTTCAAATATTTTAGTAAAAGTATCCAATAATATGACAATTTCTAACTACAAATCACTGTTAGAACCGTTTTTATTTCCTCATCAGTGCTTCAGCTCATTGGCTGATAACTGCATTGTAAAATTCAATTTCATAAGGAAATGACTAAAGCAATACTAAGATGACAGATACTTTTAAGAGAGTCCTCTTCTTACTCGCATATAAGCTCTTGGTGTTCGATAATATATTTCAAAAGTATTCTTAAAAACTGACGTCTTTGCTTGAAGCTGCTTTTTGCCCATACTTTCTGAGCCTTTCTTGCCTGTGCAACACGTTCCTTAACCTGCCTAACAATTGCAACATTAGATGTATTCGAACACATGCATACACATAGACAAGGATGAACATTTCATAATAGTATATTGTATCTAACCTCGGCAGGTGACAAAGCAGGAAAATATCCCAAGTATTTCATGGTCGCAGGCTCATAGCACTGGACTTTTCTGTCTAGTTGTTGTGCCCTTCCTCTGGGAGGTATCTAAATACAATTGCATATACAATCACTCATCAGCAAACAATAAATTCGCACTACACAAGTTAGAAGTGTACTTTAGGAGTATTCAATTTGATGTCCAAATAAGGAAGAGAAATCGCGAAGTGACTGCAACCTACTGGAATGAATTAGTTCCACAAAGTCTATGGAAATGGAACTCACTTACAATTCAGTTTTTGACTTGGAATGAAACAAAAATCAGATTTGATTTGTAATGCTGGTAATTGAATCCATGAAATACATTAAGCTTTAACCAAACAGATCCTACCAAACTAGGTGGAATTTGCAAATTTCTGTCATGTTACTACTAGCATGCAAATTCATTTGAAAATGAATACTGAATTCCTCATGGATTACATTTTCAAATATATTTATGTATTTTGAATTCTTTTGTTAGTTCATTTCTAGGATGATATACTCGTTTCTGCGAGTGACCACAACTTGCAAAAACAAAATCCAATGACTATCGCATTCATAGTATATCAGAAGGCATCAAACCAATCACATAAATCTTATAGGAGAAAAAAAAAACTAGTCCAAACAGAAAATCAAGCAGACGAACTAAAACAAGCAAAAAACTCACGTAAATGAAGCTATTCTCTTGCGTCTGATTCCCGTCCAACACTGCAAAAAATCCAATCCACAGTCGAATCTCAACAATGGCGACATCGAAGATTAGAACCGTAAAGTGAGAAGGGTATATGTGTATACAAACATACCATCGGATGCGTCGACGTCAATTGAAGGCAGATTGAGAGGAATGAGCATCAACAACAGGCGACAGATTCCATAGGCGAAGGCGATGACGATTAGCGGCCACCAGAAAGCCATTTAGCGTATAATCGAAGCTTTACGATACTTGGAAACGTGAAATTCTAGGGTTTAGTAGGAGCTTAGCTACTGCATGAGTGATCCAAATGCTTGAATCTGAACAGCGAAAATATTTAAAAATCAAGATTCTGAATAGTGCAGAGTGTTGAACGAATAAGAGAAACGAAGACGACAAAGAAAAGGACTATCGTCTAATCAATGGTTTCGCAGGCTTTCCTTTCTTACCTTTTTTTTAGAAAAAAATTGGTTACCTTGTCGACTGCCAATCTAAATACAGTGCTGCTTTCTTTTCTAATTTTCCCTTCTATTTCCAAGTTGTCTTTTTGATAAAATAAAGAGGAACGCATTAAAAATTATAAAACAAATGAAAAAAACCATTGTATTAGTTCTGCATT
This sequence comes from Euphorbia celastroides, assembly GCA_948291685.1. Taxonomy (NCBI): domain Eukaryota; kingdom Viridiplantae; phylum Streptophyta; class Magnoliopsida; order Malpighiales; family Euphorbiaceae; genus Euphorbia; species Euphorbia celastroides. The sequence continues at coordinate 704 of CAOJBJ011540197.1, read as the reverse complement.
TCTTCATAATACTATGATTGGGTTACAAGTTTGAGTTCTTTCCACTGATATATATTTTTAGGATTCATATTTTCCTTTTCATTTCTCTACACAATCTCAAAGATCACTTCATAATATGCCGCTCCTGAATATTTCATTTTCTTATATCCATATTAATATTTGGAGTTACTTTTACAAAGATACGAAAATATAATGTGGAAATATGATTGTAGCTTAAAGTTAACATATAAGTAATTAATAGTTACGTTCGAGTTATTATTTCTGAATCAAATACACTTTTATAAAGTGAAAAATGTAGTTGGAAAAGTTAAAGCCATGTTGTTTTGGACTGAATGGAATTGAACTGAACTAAATTGAATGGTGGCTGAACGAAACTTATTGGCCGAAAATTTAATGTAAACTTAATGATATTAAATATTAGATTCAAATCATTCGAAATTTAATGAACTGTATTCTTATTAAGAAGTTATTAATATTGAATGAATTGAATACAAGATAATTAAAACTTAATGAAAACTTAATGAATCTGAACTGAATTGAACTGGAGTGAAACTTAATGAGCCTGAACTGAACTGAACTGAATGAGATTGAACTGCACTATATGAAAATTAAGTTGAAAAGAAAACGATTATGTCGTTTGTGTCATTAAAAGGAAGAGCCTGTAAAAGCAAGAAGCCTATTACAAGTAACTCCAACTATACCTT
>CAOJBJ011538330.1:0-14601 GCA_948291685.1 Euphorbia celastroides | reverse complement strand
CATTGGAGGCTTCTTTTTCTTAGAGACCGTAATTGCTGCAAATTCTGAAATCTTGAGGCTTTGACCTTGAGTTGTTGGATTTTGATTGGAGTTGAAATTTTCAAAAGGTTACTTTTTGCCGGAATTAGGTACTGCGCGTTTTCTGGGTGTCAGGTGCATCATTCCGTGTTTTGCTTCGCGCCTCCTACTTTTTCAGAATGCATTAAATGCGCGCTTGTCTTTTCCTCAGACCACATTAAATGCGCGCTTGTCTTTTCCTCAGACCACATTAAATGCGATGTACTTGTTGTCGGAAGTAGACAGCTGGACATAAGACAAAACTAACTTTTTGTGTCAGCGCTCATGTCCTTATCAGCGGCATTTCTTCTCAGTGAGCTTTTTCAAAATGTTTCATTGCGTGACTTCTTTTGCTGAGAGTTCCTTTACGCCAGAGCAAAACAGCCTTCAGCGAGATGTTCCTTCAGCAAAGCTTTTAGGCATCAACGAGACTGGTCCAACACACCCTAATTAAGTTGGATTCAAATGGATGCTACCTTGACTTATTATCCCAGTTGTTTATGTTAATTCCTGGGTAGAAAATTCTTTAAGAAAAAAGATTAGATAATATAGATTACAAAAATGACACGTAAAATTGGTTAAATAAGGAATCAAACTTTTAATTCCACTTTATGGACAGACTAATCAACTTTACTATCATAATATAAACCAATCAGAACCCACCATTCTAATTTATATAATAAGTTAATTAATCATTTGGGTATTTGATAGTGCAGGTATCGACAGCCACATAACAAGTAATATTCCCACTAATTTGATTTCTGGAAATCAGACACAAACACTAGCACTAGATTTCGTTTCTTTGTCTTGTTTCGTTTCAAAAGACATGCAAGCTAATAATTGGAATTGGGTTTTGCTTTCTAGCCTGGTTCCTCCACTTGTGTCTTTCCCTTTTCTTTTTTCATGTCTAATCACATGATATGACAAAGAGAAATACTTCTTTCGATTTCCCCATTTTCCTCACCATGAAAAACCATCTTCCTATTTGCATAAATGAAAGGGGGGGAGGCTGTCTCTTCTACTACGTATCTTGGTACTTAATGTTACTCAAAACAACCCTAAAGTTTTACTTACTATTATTTGTTGTCCCCAATCATATATATATATATATATATATATATATAGAAAAATGAAAACGTAGATGAGAAATAGAAATTTGACCATATGTCACAAAATAGATAAATGAAAACATAGATGAACTCAACACACCGCAGAGTTTTACTTATTATTATTTGTTGTCTCTGATTATGTGTCTCTCTTTGTGTCTCATTTAGTCTTTAACAAATGAACTATATATATAGGAAAGAGAAATGAAAACATAGATAAGAGAAATAGAAAACAGACCATGTATCAGATACAAAATAGAGAGAACTCAAATGAGACGCACAATTCGAGACATGAGATTTTTTTCCGAGTTTTACAAGAACTAGTTGTTACTTGTATAAACGTTTTATTTATGCTCAGTTTATCCATCCCAACTTATAATCAAGACTTCACTTTGACGCTTCAACTAATTAACTCAAACATTTATATTTTTTTAATAGTAAGAAAATTTTTGCCAAAGTTATTAATTCTGGGGATTTAATCCACAACTTCACATCATTCTTTTTAGTTCTATGTTACCAAAGCCACTTACCGCCTTAACATTAAAAATGTCTTTTTATTTCATAATTTCATGAAGCTTTTTTATTTAAATGGCTTTTGTAAATGACCATTCAACCACAAAGGTGGGAGTTCTTTTAAGGCTTTGGCAACAAAAACTTTAGATATGTTCTCAAAAGCAAAATGGAAGTAATTACAGGCAGCATATAATAATAATAATAATAATAATAATAATAATAATAATAATAATAATAATAATAATAATAGCATGGATGACATGTTAATGCCGAAACTGAACTCCCAACAAAATATTTCAATATAAATCTGCGAACAAATATAAAAGGACTTCAAAAAAATCCAAGCATTTTCAAGTGATGGAATAAATTATAAATAGCAAGCAGAAATATGTCTTGGATGCGGAAGAAACAGAAAATTTGAGAAATTAGAGCGACATATGACTACCATTTGGACACGTTTTGAATTAACATGAGGAACCTATTGGGAAGGTGAGGGGTAAGACACAACAAGGTGTGCCAGCGCCTAATGTTCTAGATATCCTCCTTTTGGGGCTTTTTTCATTTAACCGAATCATAATTTTGAACCCAAAAGGTTCATAACGAACATATATTTTATCAAGTGTGAGATGATGATGAGTTCCCAAATCAAACCAAAATTATCAATCATTACAGTTAAGTCCCCAAGAAAACATCAATCATTTTAGCCTACTTGGTTTGTTTCCATCTCAATTCTACACTTGCTTTCTTAGGCCTCATGCCATATATTTAGTCTCTTTTCTTTTTATTTCCATTCTCAATTCAATTCAATTTGATTACATTCAATTCAGTATCTATACAAAAAAATTTAGTTTAATTCAATTCTATACTTTTTCAATAAATTCCAATTCAATTCTCTTATTTATTCAATAAACTTTATTCAATTCAATTTTCCTATCAACCATTCTATAAAAAATAACAGAGCCTTATCCTATAAACTCATGCCAACATTCTAAAATGCACAATTTTTTACCCTGTAGCTCTAAAAAAACATATTTTTATAAAAGAAACTTTCATAAACAATTACCGATTTCAGGTTGACAGCACCAATTGACGAAAAGTATCATCAAAATCAATCGGCAAGTTCAATAGAACTTTCCTAAAAACGTTGACTCCAATCTACTACAGCAAATTGCCCCAAATTTCAATTTCATATTCCATTCAATCTATTGGAGGTACAAAGCTGATACAGCAAACTAGATCTACGATTCACAAAAAGAAAAAAACAGAGTAGATAAAATCTAAGCCCTCTCGCCCCTGATTCTTCTGGCCAACTGAATATCCTTAGGCATGATGGTAACCCTCTTGGCATGAATAGCACAGAGGTTGGTATCCTCAAACAATCCAACAAGATAGGCTTCAGCCGCCTCCTGCAGAGCTGCAACAGCGCTGCTCTGGAATCTCAGATCTGTTTTGAAATCCTGCGCTATTTCCCTCACCAACCTCTGGAACGGGAGCTTCCTTATCAAGAGCTCCGTGCTCTTCTGGTACTTCCTGATCTCTCTCAGAGCCACCGTCCCTGGCCTGAATCTGTGGGGCTTCTTCACTCCCCCAGTCGCCGGCGCTGATTTCCGAGCTGCCTTGGTGGCCAGCTGCTTTCTTGGGGCCTTTCCTCCGGTGGATTTTCTGGCTGTTTGCTTTGTACGAGCCATTGCTGAGAAAATTAGGGCTGTTTGGTTGAATTGGATAAAGCCAAGGATTGAATTGGTGAATTGAGGAATTGGCGGAGGGGATTTTTTATATAGGAACAGGGCGGGGAATTGGGAAATTTGCCGGTTTTGAAATTTTGGAAGCGGCGAATTTGGGCTGTGAGATCGGAGAGTAATCGACGGATGGTATTTGTTTGGGAGAGAGTGACGCGGATCGCGATCCGTGTAAAGAGTGAAGCCACCAATAGGATTAAGTTATTTTGGCGTCTTCTTTTCAGTTTTGGCTCTAAACAAATTTCAAATTAATTGGCTTTTGAATGTGAATTTTGGATATAAGTGGAATTTGAACGAAATAGGTTCTTCTAGGCCCATTTTCGATTGGGAAATATGGGTTCTTCTAGGCCCATTTTCGATTGGGAAATCACAATTAGGTCTCATTTAACATCAAGTAAGAAATCAAAGGGAAAAACAACCATTTGTCACTAAAATAGACCTGAATTATGCCCAAAACTACAGCCCAACTTTTAAATTATGTAAAACCAACATCCAAACTGACTTATGCTATTCTCACTCTCTTTAACTTCCCTCCCAAATTCTCTGCAACACGCTCCCTCATCCCTTTGCAAAACCGAAATCCATCTCTCATCCTTCAAATTCCATCTCAAACCGCAAATCCTTACACAATTTCATCTACAAAAAAAAAAACACAAAATCTCGCACAATCAAAGAATTGCACAACAAATGGCAGAAAGAATCGTAGATCCGAGAGACAAAGAGAGACAGCAACAAATCTTCTTTAAAGTATTTCAAACTAATGCATGTTTCTATACTTATAAATATAGATTATATCTAGTTTCAAAACCTATAGCGTCCTCCTACTGTATTAGAAAAATTCATCAAACAAAACGAACACTATAATGTTTTCCGATCAACAAATAATAACAAAAATAGATATTTATAAAAGCACTCTAATACATTAACGGAACATTATAGGAGATTATAGCTTTTCGAAATGGAATTATAGGACATTATAGTTTGTCGGAGAGCAATTATAGGAGATTAATGAGTTAATATGACATTATAATACATTATACATTATAGAATGTCCTATAATGACTTATAATGTTCTCTTATACGTCCTACAATGTGCTGCAAAAATCTATAATGTCCTATAATATTGTAAAACACTAACATACAAGCAAATAAACTAATACATTTATGATTTGAAGTATTTTTAATGTGCAAGTCTAGTATGAATTAAAGAAGAGAACCATATTTGAATACTGAACAAAAGTATTTCAACAAGGTTATGTAAATATTTATAAAAATTTCTATTGTGATAGTAGGTTGATATTATGCACATGAAGTCCAAAAAATTAATTTCGATTGGTTAAGGTCGTTTTGGACATCAAACTAACCAATTCGCGAATAGCGGGAACTATAAATAAATAAAAACAATGACACAGAAAAGGAGAGTAAGGCGTATCAAAAAGGAAAATGGGTTGTTGAGCAAAGAAACAAAATAAGGCTCACTTTGTATCCAAATTCAGATATGTTTTTGCTATCTTTTGAGTAAAGGTTTGTTAAGTTGTTTCATCTTTCACTTTTCCCTTTTTGTTTTCTTTCTGGTCACCCACATAATATCTTCTTTCTCTCCAAACCTCACCATATCCTTTCATTAATTATCCCTTCTCTTCTCACTCAAATGTACAATGATGATATATTCGTTCTGAATTGATCTAAATTCCATTTGAAATATAACTACCATAACATGATCGAAGTTGACATAAAGTAAAGACCGAACGCATACGAACCCTCCTGAATTTGGTCATTTTTTTGTCCCGCACCCCTGAACTTTCAAAAATTTCTCTCGTCTTCCTGAACTTTTAAAAAAGTTTCTCTCGCCCCCTGTAATCAATTTTTGATTGAATGAAATGTTTGAAAAATCAAATCAGTCAGAAGTTGACACGTGGTATCCAGGGAGGGGAGAGAGAAACTTTTTGTAACTTTTTTAAGGAGACAAGAGAAATTTGTTGAAAGTTTAGGGAACGAAAAAGACTTTTGAAAGTTCGGGGTGCCAGATAAAAGAGTAGACAAATTCACAAGGTTCAGATAGGTTTGACCTAAGGTATTAAGTTGAAAATACCAATTACATGATTACTTAATATGCATTCTTATAATAATATTTTGATTGTTCAACTTTGCACTTCATTTATCAATAGTCGTGTTTGTAATATTTCGGATTTGATACTATTGGAGGTTTGATGTGTGTTTGTTTACTGGATCACTATATTATGATGCAATAGCTCGGAATTTGGATTCCTTGTTTAAATTAAATTTTCAGAATAATGTTGACTTGCCAGTCACAAATTTTCAGTTCAATTCTTGCTTTCTCACTATATGATTAATTTGTTACATATCTGACATCTTTATCACGAAATTCAGTGAGCTAATATAAAATATTGTGACAATAAATTCTTAATGTATTTTATATTAATTACTTATTAATCATATCTTTTTTTAATCTAAGCAGATACTTTGAACGCAAAAGAATTTAATTAAAAAGCAATTCATCTCGAATGAGTGATTAACTATTATTTATTAACATGTTGAAGGTGTACGGCTTTAATTGTCAAACGATCAATGGTTCTATACTTGAATTTGTGTAATTCATTAGACAAAAATCTTTGAATTAAGTTCTGGGGTGCTTGATTCGTTGAGCTGAGGCATACGAGTGAGGGGTGGAACTATATTTAGCATAAAAAGGGATCAATCCCATCTTGACATGTACACTAAGCCCGTGGCCGGTAGGCCCGCCCGAGCCCGAGGTAAATGGGATGAGTTTGGACAAGAACTTAAGAAATAAAGCCTGACCCGACCCGAGCCCGTTTATACCCGAATAATACATGGATTGGGTTTGGATTTTGTATAAAAACTCAAGCCCGGCCCCGGCATACTAAATAAATATATTATTTAATAGATTTATTATAAATAATATTTAATCTTATAATCAAATTCATTTACATTCAACTTTTTTTATAAAATTTGGGTGTTAAATGAAATTTGGTAGTAAATTATTTCAATTTGGTTTTCATTTTTTCAAAAAGTTACATGTATAAAAATTTTTTAATTATTAAATTATTTTTTTAAAATTATTAATTAGGCCCGCGGGCCAGGCTTGAGTTTTCATTTTTTTAAGAGACCCGGCCCGGCCCGAACCTGAATAATGTTCTATGTGGGTTGGGCCGGACTTGGGTTATAAATTTTTTAACTAGGCCCGACAAGACCCGGTCCGAGCCCGGCCCGTGCCCAGGTCTAGACTTGCAATTAAGATTTTGAAGAGTTGATGCAATGACTATAAAAAAATAAAATAAAATTACAGTTATTTTTATCAAACAAGTGTAGACTATCCTTATTTTGTATTTTGTAAAGTAAAACTTACTTTAACTCTTATTATCATTGGATCAATTCATTTTCTACTCATCTAATAGTAATAAAGATAAAAAATACAAAGTAAGGATAAAATCTTTATTAAGAATATAATAAGCGTTGAAGTATTAAGATTTGCCTACTAGATATTAATATTTGGGGAAAAGTTTCATAACACATGAATCAGCCTCAAAACTAGGTTTATGAAATATCTTATTCCAACAAGGAGTATGTGACTTAAAAATTAGCTAACAAATGAACTTAAATATTATAAATTATGTCATAAAAAAGGTAATGTTATTTATTTTCAACTTAGATTTTACATGTTGGTTAATAACGATATACTACACATGTAATATAATTTTTGAAATTATTTTAAAAGTAAAAATGTTTTTCAAAATTTAAATTATGATATGACACTTAAATAATAATAATAATAATAATAATAATAATAATATTAAAAATATTTGAAATTTACTTTGATAACTATTGTAAGCCGCATACCTCGTTTGAAAAAACAAATTAGGGTTAATTTCAAAAACCATCTTTAAAATTTCGCTGTTTTTCTGAAACACCTTTGAAGTTTTTTTTCTCAAAAGCATCTCTGAAGTTTCGCACCGTTATCAAAAACATATTTTTCCATCCAAAAAGGGTTAACTGATAACGTGGACAGAAGGTAAAATGGTCAAATACAATTTTTTAACCTAAAAACTCATTTACCCACTACTCTAACCCATTTACCCAATCTAACCCTAATAACCCTAAAATTCTACTCAGCCACTGCCGGCACCGGCGGCACCGCCGCCGACGAACATTATCCTGGCCCCCTCCCTCCCTCCGACGAAAACCGTCGCCCGCCGATCTCCTTCTCCGGTGAAATCTGTCGACCACCAATCTCCTACTCCGGCGAATCCTCAACAAATCTCAGCAAATCCGATGTTCCAAATCCGGCGAATCCTCGACAAATCTCAGCAAATCCAAACCTGTCATTGCCACTCCATTCATCGCCGATTTGCCAGATCTGAAACTTCAATTCCCGCCGTCAGAGGGCTTCAAACGCCAACAGAGGGAGGAAACGCCGACAGAGGGCATCGATTCAAGTTCCCGCCGCCCTTTTCTCCTCTCTATTCGACCTGCCGAAAACGCAACGAAAGAAACGCCGATAAAGGACTTCGATTCAAGTTCTCGCTTCCCTCTTCTCCTCTCCATTTAACTTTACAGAGGAAACGCCGGAAAACGAAAAAATGGAAAAACGGCGGGCCAATTTGGATGAAAAATGACGAGATCTGGTGTTAAACTCGTCGAATATTCTGGTTTATTATGAATTTGTTATCTGGTTGTTTTGGTTGTAGATGATTTGTGGTAGATTTGTGATATGGTCAAGTTGTTTTTTCATTGATATGGTCAGGTTGTTTTTTGGTTCTTTTTCATTGATATGGTCAGGTTGTTTTTTCATGGCGAGTTTTCCGGTGATTGAAAAGTTTCCAGTGACTGGGTAGGGAGGGGAGGGGGTGGTCCGCCGAAATCACGTTTTTCCATCACCGTCGGCGACTCCGGCGGTACCTGAGTAGAGTTGTGTGTAAATGGATTTTTAGGTTAAACAATTCAGTTGGACAATTTTACCCTTGTGCCACGTCACCATTTAACTGTATTTGGATGTAAAATGGTGTTTTTGATAACGGTGTGAAACCTCAGGAATGTTTTTGAGAGAAAAAAACTTTAAAATTGTTTCAGAGAAACAATCAAACCTTAAAAATGATTTTTTAAGTTAATCCAAAAAATTACAAATCCCATTTTAAAAAGTCAAATCACATGCCACTTTTTTTATACTATATATACGCACAGACCTTGTTTTTGAAAAAAATAATAACAAATCCCATGTTAAAATTAAGTTAAATCACATGCCACTTTCTTTGTATTATATTCTTAATATTTTAGAGGCACTAAAGTCTTACATGTCAGTGATTGGGAAAATTAATTATGAGATGAAAAAATATTACCACGAGATATTATTTGATTCTGTTTATGGGGATTCCGTAAATATTTATTTTGAAAAAGGATAAAATTCAAAACAATTACGGTTTTTTTGGAGATTAAATGCATTTACTTCATGATTTGACATATACATAATAAAAATTTCATTCCCGATTCTCCGAGACTTTGCATGAAAGCTTTTGCATCTGCTTTTTTATGACAGTCTCTTTTTCTATAATGCATCATAGTTTTGTGTAATTCTTCTTCTGATGATAAATTTAACCTTTCAATAAAAAGATATTCGATCCTTCCAACATGCTTAAAATGAGAATAACGACGGCGTTATTTTTATTCACATATTCCCAAATATTATGAAAACTTGATTGATTAAAGTGGACTTCTGCCTAAAAAACGTTTCTATAAAATTGTTACAAACATTACATTTTATAACCAAATTCAATACAAACAAAAAAAATTTACGTACTTATTTATGCAACCCAAATCCATAGCCTCTCCCTAAATAGTTAAAATTTCAACTGGTGAATTTAAAACCTTAGGCAAATGTAATCCTGAATAATTGTAGACATTTTTAAGTCAATAAAAACATAAATAGTTTAACATTTTAAAAACGACTTCCGAGCAATCAAGGAAATAATTGAATAAAATTCAATTAAAATAGATACTTAGTAATGGAATAAAATATTTACAAATAATTGATTATACTTCAAAAAGGACTTAAACGTATGTAGAATGGGGTAACATGATTAGTAGAAACAAATAGAAACTTGTAGCGACGGTTTTAATTTGTGCCTTGAATTTGTTGCCTTGTACAGTGGAGCAGCCATCCAGCAGCCGTCATTTGGCGATGACGTGGCTAAAAAGCCGCCGATGATATTATTACTCACTCGCAATTCCGGATTTCTTTTCTTTTCTTCCCGCCCACATTTTTTTCCAAATCTTGTTTTGGTTTTCCTTTTTCCGTCTTCTTGTATTTATTTCTCATTTCCTTTCACTCGTTAGAATCCCAAACCGAATCCGAATCCCCCCTCTTCTCCACGAGAAAATGATTCTCTCAGGGCTCAATCTCCGCCGTCCGCTCCTCCACCCCGGGATGGCATGGCTCAATCTGACGGCGCTGCTGCTTCCTCTGGCCGCCGTCGATGCACTCAATCGAAACGACACCAAAGACGAACACTACGGAATCTACACCAACTTCGATCCAACCATAGCTTTAGTGAGCGTCGTTGTCGTCTGCGCCTTCTTCCTCCTCGCCGTGTTCTCCATGTTCATCCGCCACTGCTCGCAGTCTGCCGCCGTGGTCAGTCTCTCCTCAGCCACCGCTCTAACCGATTCGCGGTTCACCGGCCTCGATCCCGCCGTCATCGAGAAACTCCCCGTGTTCTTCTACTCCGACGTGAAAGACGTCAAGATCGGGAGAGAGACGCTGGAATGCGCCATCTGCTTGAGCGAATTCGAAGACGACGAAACGCTCCGACTGTTGCCTAACTGTAATCACGTTTTCCACTCTGACTGTATCGACGAGTGGTTGGCCTCGCACGTCACTTGTCCGGTCTGCCGATGTGTACTCGCGGCGGATCCCGGCGAAATCGCAAAAGCTCCGCCGGTGGATCTCGATCTCACTCAATCGCCGAACGAACTGACGATTGCTGTAAACGACGATAAAAAAAGAGACTCTGCACAATCGCGAGCTGAGATTGCAGGAATCACAAATCGGCCGCCGAGATTGAGTAGATCGGGGCGGTTTCCGAGATCTCATTCGACGGGGCACTCGCTGGTGCGAGCAGGAGAGAACAGCGAAAGGTACACGCTGAGATTGCCGGAGGAGGTGAGGATACAGATAATGGAGAGCGCGAAATTGAAGAGGACTCAGAGCGTAAACGTGACATCAACCAAGGAATGGAGCGCAAGGAGAGACGGCGGAGGTAGCAGCAGAGGTAAGGAATCTGGGTGGTCTGGGCGGTGGTCGATGCTCATAAATCCGGCGATTCTTCTGAAAGGAGGCGGCGCAAAATCGGCTACTTAGATGAAGAGGATTTGGATTCAATTTATGGTAGGAAAGTATAAGTAATTGATAATTACAGCTAATTAATAGTGATTTAAAAGTAATTGATCATGCATTTCATTGATTTCAGTTAAGGTTTAATCTGTTGAGTTACGGAATGAGATTCTCTATAATTGTGGTTCCAACTGTAGAGAAAAGTTGAAAGCTTTTGGCCCTCGATGAAAAGCGGAGGGCTCAGATTAAGCTTGTCTAATATTCATGTTTTTTTAACCCAAACTAAAACTTAACTCTGTTAATTAGCACAGCGTCTTTACAAACTTCGTTCTCTGTCGTTTTCCGATATTGATTTGAGTTCATTCTGTTTGATCCTATCAATTTCACTCCAACTCAAAAGTTTTACCCAGATTTTCAACTTGTTTTATGAGATATTTCCCTTGAATTGAATCTTCTATTGAGATAATAAATGGTAGCTTGTTGCTCATCTTGCTCATAGATGATAGTACTCTGAAAATAGCAAGAAATAATCAATTCCAATTCTTGCTAATTGCTAAATAGTATGCTTGATTTCATATAGAATCATGATTTGAGTGGTGTTCAGGATCATATCAAGACCCTTTAAGAACATGTAATTAAACCCAATCACAGCAACCCTCAACTCTTGTATGTTTATGCACATAGCTTATCAATTCACAGACCTAAACATGCCAAACAAAAATTACTCTTCAATTTGCTCTTTGCACACTGCAATTTGTAAAGACAAAATCATATTACTTAAATCAGAATCAAAGTGCTTTACAGTCCGAAAAGAGCATAAAATTTCGAGAGAGAAGAAAGGAACTTTGCAAATCGAAAGCTGGTGTCCTTGTGCAATTATATTCGCAAATCTGAAGATGGAATGAGAAACAAAGAGCTAAAATCGAAATGAGATATTAGCAGAGGAGTGAGAATTGAAATTGGAGAGACCAAGGGCCTTAAGTTTCAGAGAAGAAGCGTTAGTTGACAGCGTTAAGTTTTAGTTTGGATTAAAAAACATGAATATTATACAAACTTAATCTGAGCCCTCCATTTTTCATCAAGGACCCAAAAGCTTTCAACTTTTCTCTACAGTTAGAACCCCAACTGTAGATAATCCCATTCCGTTGAGTTACTAATTGGGAAATTAATGAGCTAGCTGTAGTTTTAGTTTGTAAATAAATATTATTTGTAGGGAACTTTATAGAGAGGTCCCGGTCCCAATAGGGACCAAATAATTCAATGATTGAGAAATTTGATGCCATTTAAATATTTTCAGTTTCTAATAATTTTAATACTCAACTAAAAAGCTGATTCATTAGATTATTTGAATCTAATTAGACCGGGTTTACGGTAAAAAAATCCATTTATTAGAAGAAATTAATCAGTATATTTGTTATATGTGCACTACAAAATTTGCAATTGTTTAATTAGTCATAAATGGAGAAGAAGTACATGAAGAATCCAGGAGATGCTGGGATAATTTAGAAGTTTCTGGTATATTATCCTAAAATAGAAGCACCATAAATCAACAGCTGCCACCCGAGTCACGTGCATCGTCCATATAGTTCGGGAATCACGTGATTGGTCAAAGATTCGTATTCTAAACGGAATCTTGTCAAGTTGTCTTGAAATGTGTTCATATTGGAATGCTCTACTGGACTGCTAAAGTAGCTTCTATTGGAGTACAAATGTACAAATTACTATGGAATTGTAGAACTTGAACTACCGCGTTTCGTTCTTGTCTTTTTAGTTTAATTACCAAGGACACATGAACTGTGTTGGAGTGAACTATATACTCGGATGTTGTTACAGGTGTTTGATCGTTAGCCTTAATGATGTGTCTCACGATAGGTTTTCTTTATTCTAACAAAATTGGTAGATGAAATGGACAACTAACTTGATCTCAACCATGTTATGTCGAATTTAAATTTATATCCGCCGCAGTATTTACAAATGTTCAGCTTTAAAAATATAATCTAATTCTTAGAGATACCAATTGAGTGTTAGCTCAATTGGTACACCTGTCAATGTGTAGGCGGGAGGTCTTGAGTTCGAAACTCAATCTCTCCAAAATTTATATAATTATTCCAAAAAAATCTAATTCTTAGAGATTTCATTAATCCGAATCTCAAGCACCTTTAGAAGTTTAATTTAGTTTTTTTATTATTTATTTCCTTATACTAATATCTTCATTTAATATAGGCCAAATGCATCAGTTGGCCTCTTAAGTTGGCACGAAACCGCCCGGTGCCACCCCCAAGTCTCAAAGTTGACACTTTGCCCCCTCAAGCTGGCAATTTCGTGTAACATAAGTCTCATTTGCTAACTTGGCAACTGTAGTGTGTACACCTAGGATATGTTTTATTACATGCTTGCTTTATATACCTTGCGTAATTTAAATAGTGTATGGTTCAGACATACTTACAGAGTATCCTTAAGCTTGTTCATGATAGAGAAATCCAGAATCACGAACATATACTTTACGGTGCAATCAATCAATGCAATAAAAATTGGGCGTAGTAGCCAAATACCCTCAGTTTACCTTTACTCGTGGTTAGGTTTTTTCTTTGGGCCGGTTTGGGACCGATTGTTTTGGTTGTGAGAACTTTGGCAGCACTTCGGGTAGTGTTTTGACAATGTCTGAACTAGGCAAGACCTTAGTTTCGGCAGAATCTCGACAGGGCTGATGATTCAAAAAACAATCCCAAACTATAAGAGGCTATAAAAGGGTTTAAGATGTGAAATCTCTGGGAATTTCGGCAGAGTTTCGGGAGGATTTGGTTTAGGGAAGGTCCTAGAACAGATCCTTAACTATCCTAACAGTGGTTTGCCCGAGATGCGGGTCTTGGAGTGAAGTCGGTCGATGCCCAGGTACTAGGGTCTTTCGACAGCTTCGAGATCAATTTTTCGGTGGGAAAGACTCGATCGGGAAAGGCTACAATGACTTTGAAATGGATTAGAAAGGCTTAAGAAGACTTAGAAAGGCTTAGAAGAGACTTAGAATGTCATCAAGTTTCGAGATGTTTCGGAACTTGAGAGGTCCTTTGGAATGGTGGAAGGAGAGGCCTTTTTATAGGCATCTCGGGGTTGCAATCTAGCCGATTGGCTAGTTACACCCTAGACTGAATCTAGCTGATCGACCAATTCACACCTATGTGTAGACTAGGTGTGATCTAGCCGATTGGCCAGATTGCACCTTCTAGAAGTTGACACGTGTCAGCCATCTAGTGGGTTAATCAGCCGTTAAATGTACAGGGTACTTTGACTTTCTGTAAAAACTCAAGGCTCCAGGGTCATTTGAACATTACGGAGTCAGGGCTCCAGACATTAGGAATCAGGGATTCCGGACATTACGGAGTCAGAGCTCTAGGGATCATTTCGGAAACAGGGTTCCGGACACTACGGAGTCAGGGCTCCATGGTCATTTGAACATTACAGAGTCAGGGCTCCAGACATTAGGAATTAGGGATTCCAGACATTTCAGAATCTAAGCTTCATAGTTCTCGGATGCACAATCAGTCTTCTGCCGGCTCCGTCAAAATTTTGTCCATACCTGGAGACAGGTAAAACATTTCATCAACGGTTGGATGGACCGTGCTCACAGTTTTCCACTTACACGCAGGACTTTTATTGGAAGACAATTAAAAGTTATGATGCGCGACTAGTGAGTGCGGTCTAATTGTGACACAAAACAATTTTTGAAAACAATTTTTGAAAAGAAAATTTTCTGAAGCAGATAAATCATCGAAATCCATTAGGGATTGTGCATTTGGTGGGTCCGCTATGGATCCGTGTAATT
>CAOJBJ011538298.1:0-12954 GCA_948291685.1 Euphorbia celastroides | reverse complement strand
GGAAAGATTATCCCATTCTCACTTAAATGGCAACATATAGGTAACATGCCTTTGCTGATTAATACAGCAAGAAAAGAATATCCAGCCAAAAAAATAATATTAAACTAAACTATTAAAAAAAATTAAACTCAGTTTATATATCTCCACCAACCATCTTCATTTTACAAATATTGGTGAGAGAAACTTATTAGATGATAATTAACTTCTAATATTCTCTCAACATTCACCCTTTAAAATTATTTTCTTAATTTTAATTTCAATCTACCAGATATTTAGAAAAATGGAAGAGAAAAAATCATCTTCAGTTTCAAATTTATTTAAAAATATTCAAATATAAGCGATATGAGACCGAAATAGAAGTTATACAAAACTTGTAGTCCGGACCAATTGCTACTAAAGAGAAAAAAAATAAGATTATAATTGAAACACAAACACAAAATATTTTTTTAAAAAAAAAAACAAAAAGATTTTTATAAATTGACGTTCGGTCAAGTGTTACATCCATTAATTTGGATAGGGATGACCAATAATCGAAATTAAACTGCAGTTTAAAAGAACATAATCAAGACAAACTTTTATATAATAAATGAATTTATTCTAATTACTATATGTTACTGACAATTTTTTTTGGCAGTTGTTCATAATATTATCATGCACATTGGAAGTATTTTGCAATTTGAGCCAATATCTATGCATTGGTAGATTTTCAGCAACATCCTTCCAAGTCTTAGGTCACATGAAAACAGTTTGTATACTTATTTTGGGATGGCTTCTTTTCGATTCTCGACTTACTCTCAAAAACTTAATGGGCATGGCGGTTGCTGTTGTCGGTATGATCATTTACAGTTGGGCTATCGAGCTCGAGAAGAAGCAACAATAACAGGCGAAATCGAAAAAGTTTATCTATAATCTTCCTTCATCTAAGTCTACCCTTTATGAGGAACAAATCTCTTTTCTTGAACACCAAATTATCGATCATAATTTACTCATGAAGGATCTCGAAATGAGCGCCTAATCGGGTTGTACAATGTATCGCCCGGGTTAGGCGTCGACTTAATCATGGACCGAATTTTCAAAAGAAAGGCGATATCGGCTTATGGTTTCAAGTGATTTTTTTGACTTTGCAATAAATATGCGGTGTATTATGTATTTGGGATATTGACAATTCTTGTTAACAATAAAATAATTTTGGAATTATTATTTATTCGTATTTTTTTGTTTTTATATATATTTATAATTAAAAGATCATTGAACTAACCAAAATATTGATGAAATGGAAATAAAATCTACGCTTCTTTTCATTTTGATTTGTGGTTCTTGTGCAACAATTTTTAGTTAATTTACGTACTTTGTGTTATATTTAATTTACGCTCACCGGGAAATGCAAAAACATGTGAAACACGATTGACTACCATAAAAATACCCCTTTATTCTGGTGAGGATAAAAAACTTTACACACTAGTTCGACGGTACTTTGTCACTTTTTTGAAGTTTGGAAGACAAACTAAGCAAAAAGTTTAATAGGTCATTCAACTATTGTGCCAGTTTTGAGGAGCATTTGGCCTATCATAATTGATTAATATATGAAATTAAAATGGTCGATTTTCTTTCTTTACAGCAAACTTTTACTGAATCAATATCTTTTTGTATAATCATAACCTCAATTTTATCGTACGTGGTTCTAGCATAGTTTTTGTTCAGGTATTTTGAGTGAGGCTATAGTACATGCCATGTATACTATGTATTGTAATTTTATCCATTCTGAATTAAAAAAATATTTAATTAAATAACATATTAAATGCATGTAATTAAACAATTTCCTAGTACTTGACGTTTTTAATTATAAAATAATTAACTAAAGCTCATTAAATGCAATAATTTCTATTTCCTAATTATATTCTGAAATTTGTTCAAATTAAAGTCTATACACCTCAATTTGTAACAAAAATCGATAAATATATATATAATAACATGAAATATATGTACATATTTTTTTTTTGTTGAAACAAAGCGAATTATCTCATATTTTTATTCGTGTAGGAAAATTGTTCAAATTCTTTCATAAACCATAGTGGATTGTTTAGTTGAACTCAAATTCAAAACTATAACTATAGTTATTTTTATAAACAATCTCACAATATTAAACAGGTACTAATTATATGAAAAACAAAATTTGTAATTAGTGTTAAATTAGAATTCTGAAATAACATGTAGATAACATCAATTGCAATTGATCTATTTCTTTATTATCACACTTGCAATTATGTATGAAATAAATTTAAAAACTTTGATTTTTTGCAATAAAATTAACTGTATTTTGTTACGTTGAATTTGTTATCAAATTGAAAATTTTAAAAAAATCAAATCTTTCATTTAAATTTTGAAATAAGACTTTAATTTTACTAAAACTTTCCATTAACGCTAGGACCCCATTAATATGTGAAATCAATGCAGTTTTTAAATTAAGAAATGAAACAACACGTTTAAATAGGTAATTTTATGATTGTATATTCATTTTAGGTAAAAAATATTATCAAATAAAGAAATAAGATAATCAAATGAGTATTAAATATTTTAAGATAATATAAGGGTACATGGTGGTGCTTGCAATGTATTGTAGAATTTTGAGATATTTTTATGGATAGTTGCTATGAACAAATTCAAGCACTCCTGGTTTTTTCCTTTTTTATGTGACTATTCTCATTAATAAAAAAATATATTTTTTTATCATCTTACCAAAACAGAGAGAACGTAGAAATAAATAATTTTACCTTCCATATTGAAAATAATAAAATTCAAAATTTTCCACCTGTCGTTTCTTTTATAACGTACATAATCCTCTTACCGTAATAAATGCCTAAGAAAATACAGAAAGAAAAGATTTACTTCCAAATTGAAATTATACAGTGGAAGATGCTCCACCTATAAATATGACAATGAAAACCCAAATTTTCAAAACAAATTTAACGCAAAATAGTTCTTCTCATATAACTAATCAAAAAGAAATGTCAAAGTCTTTGATAATACTGAGTTTTATGGTTGTGTTCATCATTGCTTCATGTAAGTTAATTCCATTCTCTATGTTGAGTTTTTTTTTGGTGTTTTTAAAACTTTTTTACGATTTTATGGAATTTTTTTCGGTATTATGTATATGGATAAATAAACCATACAAAAAATGCAGGCCCCGAAAAGGTGGAAAGTGGGTACGAGTTGAGCAGAGAAACAATAAATGGAGGGACTTGTTACAATCTCACCGATTGCATTTCAAGCGGCACATGTCCTTGTGAAGACATTTCGAAATGTCATTGTGACGAAGCTCTATGTAGATGTTATTAGAAGTTTCATTTTAAACTTCTACCAAGTTCGGATTTCCGGCCTCAGCTTTTAATTAATTAAAAAATATATTTAAAATTTCCATATATCAATAAAGCATGTATCCCCTTTTAATCTGATACATACCTTGCACGTGGACTAAACGAGTATTACGGTCCACTCGCTACACTATAACTATTTTAAAGGGTATCTGTATACGCATCTCAAACATACATGTAAATAAAGTATACTGAAGAATAGATTTTTTTTTTAGAAAAATTGCACAATTGCCTTCATGTGGACTCGAATCTGAAATCTCTAAGATTTTAGATTGATTATCGAGCACTGGACTAAAACCTTTATCACATGCTAAAGAATAAACTAAGTAACAGAAATTATTCAGTTATCAAAAAAAAAACTAAGTAACAGAAGAATGTCAAGAAGTTCTCAGCTATGAATATATGTATTGATGACTAGTCAAACCTTGATCGGCCTCTAGTTGCTCTTCTAGTAACTTCGTCGTCTACGCCGCCGTAGCATCTACCTGAAATTCATGAAAGTTAGGATCGGGGGGTGCCCTTTGGGGGACTCTCCGATGCCTAAGTCAGTAAGGGTTTTGAGAATAAATTCAAGCAGAGTAACGACTTGGTTAAGAATTACGTACCTTTAAACTTAGGGTTTTGGGGTATTTATAGGCAATGTGTCTTGCCTTGCACGCTTAGAGAGTCCGATCCTGTTTAGGATTCAATCTCTTTCTATTTTAGAATTCTTTCCCAACTAGGATTCTTTCCAATTGGTGTAAAGATCCGAATCTCCTAAGAATTCAAGATTCTTTCCTTATTCGATGAAGATTCGCAAATCCGGCTCAAACGGATTACTCCATTGAGCCGGCTTTGTGTCTCTGTTTAGCCCTTAACAAGGCTTATGCGGGACTTGCCCTTATTAAGTCGCATTCAACATAATAATGTCGTTGAGGCGGTTTTAAGACCAGCATAGGTCTCGGGTTAAATTTGCTAATAATGTTATCATGTATATACTTCGACTAGTGATTTGGCAATTGATAACAACAATAACAATAAATCGATTCTAACAATCTCAATATACAGAGCTCTCAATGATATCGGGTTAGCACATATATGAGACATATCATGTTAACTGGCGAAAAAGAGCCCTCGATGGATTTTAGCAACTATTTTGTAGATAACATGAATAGGTGGCTTGAACTTGTTTAAACAATACAAATAACGTAATATCGAATTTCAAGACAAAAGAAAACCTATCGCCAAACCATCGGATGGTACACAATATGATTATTGATTATCAAAGTCATTATACTGAAATTTGGTTCAGTAATGATAATCAAAGTTAAAGTCAATAGATTAAAATACAAGAACAATGAACCTTCGGCAATGAAGTTCATAGTTCAAGCTGATCTAGATGTTATGAGGCCTTTTCTGAAATTGAACTGTAGTAGAATGCCCAAGTTTTGACACATCACCCTTTAACATGTGGGGTCATTGGAACCCATTGATTTTCTAAAATTACAACCAAATATATCAATATATCAAATGTGGAATCCGCTTAATTCTTAGATTGGAACCCATTGTTTTTTGGAAACAGAATTTAACTCCATATTAATATGAGCATTATTCATTAAATTTAGAAAAGGATAATTTCATAGTATATGTCTTAATAATTTACTTATTTTTTATTGAATAATTATCTGTTAAAAAATAAGATACAACGTAAACTAATTATCTTATGACACTATCATTCTTGTTTGTAGACTTTTCTTGTCGAAATTTGTAACGGATAATATTATTTTTATTCACTTTACTAGCTTATTTTGCCCAAAACTATGTCCTTTATAATTAATCAACCACAACTTTGATTAAAATAAACAAAAAGAAAATCAAATGTCAAAAATTAGCTGCTCTGTTTAACAAATGTGCAACTATTTTCACAGACATCTTAACATGTGTAAAACGTAAAGATGAAAACTCCCAAGCAAGTTTCTTACGATAGAAGAAAATAAAACCAATAGAAAAATTTAAACTCAAGCTATTTTTTAAAAGCATCGATGACACACAAAAACATCTATCTCAAAAATAACATTATGAAATTGTTATCCTTAAACTTCATATGCTTTTAATGAGAACATAAAACATTTTTTTTTTTTGATAGAAAAACATAAAACATTTTTTATATTGCATAATATATGTGAACATGTATATATGGACACCACGGTAAAAAATTTCTGGATTCGCCACTGTACATCAGAAGCTTAACCCGAAGATCATCCAATTATCAATGCGAATACTAAGCAGAGCTAAGTATTTTGAGTCACTTTTTCCAAGTCGGGATAATGAACTAAGCAATTTGTGAGTTCAGTAGGTAGTTCTCGATTTTGAGGTGCAAGCGATGAGTTTGGCCTATCGTAATTGATTATATGAAATAAAAGTGATCATTTCTTCACATTAGATTGAATATATATATTAGTCCTAGCTCAAATTTTATCATGGCTCTGCTATTGTGTTATTTTTTTTCATGTGTACTCTTTCATAATTGGATAGTTGGTATCAACAAATTAAACACCTTCTGTCATATTTTTATATTTTTTTATTCTAAGATATACTTTTTGATTTACCTTCCAAATAGAAACCATAAAACCAAATATTATCCACCTGTCTATTCTCCTTACCGAAATAAAAACATAGGAAAATATAAAAAAAAACAAGATTGATTTTACTTCCAAATTTATAAAGTAAAATTGCAGATGCTCTATCTATAAATACGACAATGAGAAAACAAATGTTTCCAAACAAATTTCAAAAATAATTTTGCTCATATCTAATTCAAAAAGAACATGTCAAAGTCTTTGATAATAGTGAGTTTTTTGGTCGTGTTCCTCATTGCTTCATGTAAGTGTTGCCTTCTCTAATATATTTCTGTTTACTTTTGGAATAAATTTTTCCCTATAACATATATAAATAAGTACATTATATTTATACATGGATGTAGGTTCAGAAAAAGTGGAAGGCAGGTTCGAGTTGAGCAGAGATACTATAAATGGAGGGACTTGCTATAATCGGCAGGATTGCATTTCGAGTGGAACATGCCCTTGTCAGGACATTTCAAAATGTCATTGTGACCAAGCTCTATGTCGATGGTATTAGCTGTTTCGTTACAAATAAATGCAATGTTTCATTTAATAAGATTAGTGTATGAATTATCATACACTATTCATTTCTATATCAGTAAAAAAATTATACTCTTTCAATTTTATCGGTTTTTTTTATTATTCGATTTTTTACCCATTTTCAAAACATGCCATGCCCGCGAATAACACCGTGAATAACACAGTCCGACTTCATATAGTAAATTTAAAAATATACCACAATGAAAGAAGTCGAGATGACGTAAATATGGATATTTTCTGAACGGAAATGTACCAAACAACATATTAATTCACAGATTTGCAGTTTCAATCAGCTAAGATTCAACAAATTCGGTTCATTAACTCCAGTTAAACCGGATAAACCACACTGGGATTTTCGGAAGCTAAAGCTTCACCGATCTAACTCTTCTTTCGGAAGCTAGATTCCAGTCTTTTAACTACAGCTTCGAAAACAGTATTCATACTGACGAAATTTCATCAATACTTGACAATAACAAGAATGAATCATATTTTCTCAAAGAATCCTTCATGAAATACAAGAACTGTCGACTTTAAAACAGTCGGGAAAACAAGCATCACACATTTTTCGATTATCAAGATGGAAAACTGAAATAGATATACAGAACTATCAGAAAAGAATTACAATGTCAGACAATACAAGAATTCAGGATATTTGAATGTGTGTGGTTATATGCACTAAAAGAAACAGTGTATTTCTTAATATTGTAGATTCAATATCATTTTCTGGTTTCGATTGGGTTTTTATACCTTATCTTATATTGAGCGTATTTCTTAATATTGCAGATTCAATATCATTTTCAAAACGTTAGGAATCAAGTGATTTGGCTATACTTACCCAAAAAAAAAAGTGATTTGGCTATGAAAAACAAAAAGGTATAATTTTTCAAAGTTTGATGTATATTCTCTCCACATAATCTGAATTAAATTTTACAATGCTATACCGTTGTTTTGGCATGTGTATTTTTTATAAATGTATAGTTGGTAAAAACAAATTCAACCACTCCTATTATTTCCATTTTAAATTTATTATTAAAAAATGCTTATTGGATTCTCTTACCAAATTAAAAGAATACATAGGAGACTACAGTAATAATAAACCTTCTAAATTGGCATGATAAAAACTTCCTTTTCTTTTTGTAAATAATTTTTTGTTCTCTTATACCAAAATAAACACATAAGAAAATATAGAAAACAAAAAAGATTTAACTTCCAAATTGAACTAGTAAGTAGAAGATGCTCCACCTATAAATATCACAACGAAAAATCCAATTTTTTAAACAATTCAAAATCTAAAAAAAGTTTTTCTCATCTATACAATTAAAAAGAAATGTTTAAGTCTTTGATAATTGTGAGTTTTTTGGTCGTGTTCATCATTGCTTCATGTTAGTTTCACTCCACTCATATAGGTTCACTTTGTTTATGCTTGTACCTCGACGGATCAAGTAGTTGAGCAACTGATTTTTGGACAACTTTTTTTTTAATAATTATCATTTTTTGGCATTATAAGATCTATTATATATGCATAAGTAAATAAATGACACGTAAATGCAGGTTCAGAAAAGGTTGAAGGTGGATACGAGATAAGTAGAGAAACAATAAATGGAGGGACTTGTTATAATCGAGACGATTGCATTTCAAGCGGAACATGCCCTTGTCAGGACACTTCGAAATGTCATTGTGACCAAACCGTATGTAGATGTTATTAGCAGCTTCGTGACAAATAAATAGAATGTTACATGTAATAAAGATTAATGTATGAATTATCATATACTAATCAATTCCATATCAATAAAACATTCACCCCCTTTCGGTTTTACCATTTTCGATAAATACCACACGTGGAGAAATAGAATCGACTTTCATATAGAAATGAAAAAGGTAACGTTCTATCGATCTTTCTAAATTCCGGTCAACAACTGCCCTAGCTTTTAACTACGACTTCGAAAACAATATCCATACTTAGAAAAATTTCATAAACATTTGACAAATAATAATAATGAATCACATTTCGACATATAATTTCTACATGATCTATCAAGGGTAAAACAGTCGGGGATACAATCATCGAAAGTTTTTCATATACCGAGATGGAAAACCGAAATAGACATTAAGAACTGCCAGTAAATAGCGACAATGTCTAGCAATACAAGAATTAGTTGCTCAACATATCTTACTTGGTGGCCTGGGCGATAATATTACTAATAGAAGTGGCTTGCTCTTTTGCCGTCTCTACCAGTGAATCCTGAAGCTCAAAATTATATAGCACTTATAAACCGGAAAAAGAATCACAAAAGTGAAGACATTGAAGAGAGAGGCAGGAATACCTGTGCAGCTATTAGACGAGCAACTGTCTTCTTGCTCGACTCTTGAAGCTCGCCCGCTATCAAAAGCTCATCCAATATGTAGTAGGCCTTCAACGTATAAAAAAAAAAAAGAAATAGCAAAGAACATCCATAGCTTTTGGTACAGGATCAGAGTTTACAATGACCAATGAAGGATTTGGAAGATGCATACCTTATGAAAGTTGAAGATCAAGAATAAACAAATACCGATCAAGCAATTAAAGAATCAACTTGCTGAAAGGATTAAGGCCCTGTTTATCTCATAAGTGAGCTTATGCTGTTTCAAACGCATAAATTAGGAAAGGAAGGCATAATATGTCACAAGGAGAACAAATTTTCAGAGCAAAACCTCGTTACAGAAAACCAAAAAAGTCTAAAGCGAGTATTTCCAATGATGTGTATCATGTTCCAAGAAACAAAGAAAGTTCGAGAAAAGGGACATCAATCACATTTCAAAGTTAACTCACACTGCCAAATATCGATCCAGAATCTCAACAGAATGATGAATTATCTCGAGAACTTCTAATTCGTTGTCATCCTGATCGATGCACATGCAAAAATAGAGACTGGCATACCTGCATAAGTGCATATTAAACAACACATTGAAAGCAATATTACTGGTCAGCACTAAGATCGAAAACCAAACTAAATAGATTCCCAAATCACATTGAAGCAGCTGTCATACTCCAGTACCTTTTATAAACTTTATATTCCTTCCATTCGACAAAATTACATAGCTTAGGTCCACGTGTCAATATTACTCCACTGAGCTCACGAATAACCTTTTCAAACAGAGTATTTAGGTCAAGAAAGCAATATACTTCCATAAAAAGGGGGAAAAAAGAAACGACCAAGACAAGGCCATTTAACATCAACAAAACAGCTAAAATAGTTGGAATTCATAATGCAAAGGTCGCTTCGGAGAGAGGAAAAGTTCCCGAGACTATCTTGGTTCTTTCCTTCTGTGAATAAGGTGAATACCATTTTGTCAACCGCACTTTTCCCTGCCTACTAATAAGAAGAACGAAGTGAATCTGAAACAAATCAAACGATGCTCAATTAATGGACCATAAACAGAGAAACATCATTCATTTTGCAGATGATGTGGATTGTGGAACTTAATCAATGATGTGCACTTGCAAAACAATAGTGTTTGTGAGGCAAACTCTAACTGCACATTAACAGGTAGAAAACAATAGATACAATTTGCTGAGGAGAATTACTGAAATTGGGATACCTTACGATTTTCACATCCATAAATCCTTATAAAAAAGCTCAGATCTCAAAATCAGTACAAATCTACGATAATCCAACTGTCGCAATTCAGAAATGAAAGCGTTTCATCATCCTAGTAAAATCAAAGCCAAAAACAACATAATTCGGCCGCAATCACCAGGTAGAATTGAAAATCAAATGCAAGAACCAATCTACAGCCAACAAATTGAGCTAAACTCCAATCAAACATCAGCAAAACCACCTAATTCACCAGATCAAAAACATGCCTACTCCATATCCAAAATCAGATCCAAACTCTAAACAATTACAGCATGAAGAACATATCAATAGAAAAACGCAGCAAAAAATGGAAAAAGAAATGAGGAAATTTTACCATGTCGTTGGATGATTTAAATCGGAGGTATATCGCCGGTGAATCGGAAGTCGAGACAAAAGTCAGCTCAGCTGAAAATTTCGTTCTTCAGTCGTCTCCATTCTCTCTTCTTCGCAGTTATTGGGCCAGGCCTTACCTTACACTTTAGCACACAAGAGCATTCGGTTCAATTGAACCGAACCGAATTAAATTGATTCAACTAAAAAATTAAATTTTGATTTTATTCCTACCAATTACTGAGTTTTTATTATAAAAATCGACTGTCGGGTAGTTTGATTTATGTTATTATGCTTTTGGTTCATTTCGTTAAAAACTATAATAAAAATTCGATAAATTGATTGAAGCAATTCGATTTGGTTCAGTTCAAATTGAACTGAATACTCACTCCTAAATAAAGAGATGTTGGATGAAGCTTTCAAATAAATTTTAAGTGTTTTGTTACAATTGTTCGGCTCTCTAACAATATTGCTATGATGTTTTCTATTGTTGATAATTTATTTTTTATTTGTTTATTTATTTGAATGGAATTAAGGACAAGCTAGATTTTGGACTGGACATTTTACTTGAGTTAACTTCTCCGAGAATCAAAACCAAAAACCCAAAAAGAAGGTGAAAATTACAAAGTTTGAAGATGTAGTTTTTGACGTTGTTCTTGTCTATAAAAAACAGAAGAAGAAGAAGATTCAAAACATTGTTACATGACGAAAAAATGATAGCAACGGACCTTTAGTTTTTTTTTTTTTTTTTTACATTGAGAAGTTAAATTGGCTGTCATTTTAGTTTTTTCCAATTTTAGTCTGAATTTTTTTACTCTTCTCATTTAACTTGTGGGTTAGCAAAAATTCATTCAAAGTATAATATTTTATATCAATATATATGTTGTAACTTATGTAAGTCAATTCATATCACTTGGGCATATATATGTTATCTACTTCAGTTTCAAAGTCAATTAATCATTATCCGCGTGCATGCATCTATTTAAAAATTGTGTTTTTCTTACATACATGCATAGAATTCAACCTTAAAATTATAAACTATACTGACTTTTTATTGGCCAAATCCATTTGACTCTTTTGGTACTTAATACAATTAGTTCATTACTGCCCAAAACAAAAAAAAATTATCTCATATGAACTTACAATAAATTAAAAGAAAATTTTTCACTTCACCCTGAATATGGCTCGAACTTAGAATCTTTACAGTCCATATCTTAACCATCAGACTAAGACTTCAACCACTTGCCCGAAAATTTTTGAAACTCTAAAAAAAGCACAACATTATTGCCAAAACTTCACTATCAGCCTATATATGGTTGGTGCGAACTTCTCAAGCATATCGTTCGAATTAATGATTTTCTCTTTAACTGAAAAGTTGACATGTGAGCAAACAATGCACTTTAAATTGCTAAGCTTAAAAAACTATAAGGAAGTAGTTAAAAAGTTTAGGATATAAGTTGACCAAAAAAATATGTGCAGGCAAAATGTGATGCGCATGATCTTTTTATTTGAATTTTATTTTAATGGAAATTGGAGTTAGGATTCAAATATTCACATACCTTTCTATGTTTAAACACATTATCAAATTTATATAATGATAGATTGATAGTTGTAGAGTTCTATATAGATTACCAACTTAAATAACTACTTGGCATGTTAGTTATAATCTTAATAAGAATTATATTGTTATTCTTTAACATTGTTCAAATTATACCAAAATTAACACGTACGACAACGATAACTTCAAAAGTCTTCACATCTTATACAAAATAATAAAGCAAGGGAAAATATCATCCTCCGTCGATGCTTAGGTAAAAATGACTGAAAGAAAATTTCCAATTTTAATTATATTTAATATGACCTTAAGGAAATCAGCTATTACAAATCACATACGTGTTCATGTAAATATGAAAAGCTAAAATATCCATAACAAAAGTTGCTGAAGCAGTTGATGTTCAAAGCAACATTCTATGTATTATTGGTAAACATAATGGTTGATAAATTTTAAAACCTAAAACATACTGCTAATAAGACTTGACTCCCCCATCATCCTTGTAAACAAAAAAAAAAAAAAACAAAACAAAAGCAAAAAAAAAAAATTAAAGGTCGGGTTTCTGACACAAAACCTCACACCTCTGCCTATAGATTAACAAGTTCTACATTAATCAACTTAAACAACAATCGCTATCAACGAGAAAAGGGTTTCGACAAAGAGGGCAAGTGAATTGATAGTGTAGCCATTTATGAATGCAGTGCAAATGAAAAACATGCATACATTTAGAGGCTTGGTTCACAACATCTTCCTCTTCAAAATCGACTAAGCAAATGCAACATATTCCGCCATGGCTCGAGCTCTTTCTCCTCTCCAAATCTCTGTACTTCACCCCCGAAAAATTCGGTGTCATCCCATCGTCGAAGTCACCTTGAAGAGATTGCAACTCTTCGATACGGTAATTGAAAACAAAGCACAAAAGGGTATTTTTGATTTGTTTCAAT